>JAADYJ010000222.1:0-30054 GCA_023338205.1 Halophytophthora polymorphica | reverse complement strand
CAAGCTATTGCGAGGAGGGCGGCGCCAGAACTACCAGCAGCGCTCCAAGCCAGCCTAGGGACGCAGTACGGAGACCTCAGAGCTGAGCACGCAGACGCAATGGAACGGATCTGGTGGGCGACAACCACATTGATCATTACCAAACTATGGACGCAGCGAAACCAGACCGTGCACCGCGAAGAGCGCATGACAGACCAACGCTGTGATATGGAGATCTGGCATGCGATATCCAGACAGCTTCGAGGAGCAGCGGCGCATGCACGAACCAACGTTGAGACACGGTTGGCAGGGATCTGCCTCCACCAGGCCGTGGAGACCTTCCTGCCCGACACCGGCGACGACCCCGCCACAGGGACGCTCCAGACAGAGCCGGCATCGAAACGAGTGCCACCGCCCATATCGCGGTGGCTCAAGACCAACTCCGGAGTTAAATAGACCCCGATGAACCAACCAACCAACAATCCAGCGGCGCGACGGCTCACTTGGTGGCCTCAGTGCGACGAGAGAAGAGAAGCGCGTGCCAACACAATACACGCCACTTCTATGAGGTCGCCTCGCCACTCGATGGCGAGCGACAGATCGGCCCAAGCGAGCCGCGCACTGGCCTGGCCGCCGTCGCCCAGCTGGCGCGAGCAGTCCGTGCACGAAGCTCGTGGCCATGATCATGGGCTCGTCTCCGTCCGAGTCCGGCTGGCGCCCCTGACGTCGGCGCGAAGCCCATGGAGGTCAGACGCCTCGAATGGAATCATTCTTACGAAGCCGAGTATAGCGGTTGCAGATACTACCCACAGAGCGCTGGAACAGGAACGCAGGATGGCTGGCCATGCGCTCCGCAATGCCCTTCCACACTGCTGTCTTGCGGACCCAGACGGGGAAGGCGGCCGCCTCGTGCAAGGCGACCTTCATCAGGTGAAAAGCGTGGCCGCGATCACTTCTTGAACTGCGTTGTCCCCGCAAGGCCTTGGAGGGCGGCGCATCCGTTGGCATGACTGCGGCAACGCCGCACGTGGTTGTGGGTGTAGACGTCTCGCTTGCAATGTACACAGGTCCCGTGCTCGACCACCGTCGTGGTCCCGAAGACCAACGCCCAGTCCTGCGACGGGTGGCTCTTGGTTGGCTTAGACCGGGGCCGAAGGATCGAGCGCAGGGTGATCTCGTCGCGTGCTGCTTGCGAGGCTTTTGCCACAGTCCCGCTCTGCCACGTACCCAGGCTTGCTGGCTGACCACTTGGGGTGGAGTGGAAGTCGGCGAGGATGGCGATGAGGTGGTCTCGAACGTCGGGCACCTCGGCACTGTTTGGTCGTCCTCTTGTACAGCCTGCCGGAAGCCTACCATGCCATATGAAAGGTTCCCGAAAAAGCGCGCCAAGGCTGCCTAATGAACCAAAGCAAGCAAGTGACCACCATGTCGAGCCGCGCAGCCAGCAAGAAGGCAGCCAAGGACCTGCTGGCGCTGTGCGCCACAGAGGGCGTCAAGGTGCCCACGGTACGGCCTCGCCTCCGTCTTGTAGCTGCTGCTGTCCATGCAAGGGTTGCTGGCGGTGTGAACTGATTGGGTCCATGCGTGATGGCGCTGCAACGCGGACAGGACCCTATTAATGCAGCGGTGGAAGCCGGCACCATGCTGAACGCCACGCGGGAGGACGTACGTTGCACCAAAGGTGCAGTGCGAGGCTGCGTGGTTGCCGTGGCTGCTTAATAGCAGGAATCTGACGTCTGCGGCGGTTGTGCGGGCGCCTTGTATGCGTAGGGAGAGTTCCAACTGGACGCGGCGCTCAAGGTGCGATGAGTTTCTACAAGCTGGCATATCCTGTGTGCATGCGGTGATGCCGCAGGCTGACTTTGCTCTGCGGATGCATGCGTTTGCTCAGGAAATGATCCAGAAGTTTGGCGTGAAGGAGAAGGCGTCTCCGGCCAAGAAGCCGGCCAAGATGACCACCAAGAAGGCCGGCGTGAAGGTGGAGAAGGAGAAGGACACTCCGACGCGTGGCCGCAAGCGCAAGAGCGGCAAGGACGAGACAGACGCCAAGGTGAAGGCTGAGGACGGCGAAGAGGACAGCGACGCGGAGGCCCACAAGGCCAAGAAGCAGCGACAGAAGCCGCAGGCCACGTGCGAAGCCAACCAGGGACTAGCCGACGCTTTCGCGGAGCTGTCGGGCTTCGAGTTCAAGCGCGGCGAGAAGTTCAAGGGCGGCACATGGTCCAAGGTGGCCAAGGCCATCCGCGACTGCGAGGAAGCCATCGCCAACGGCAAGCAGGCGCTCAAGCTCAAGGGCGTGGGCAAGTCCTCGGCCGCCAAGATCGACGAGTTCCTCGAGACGGGCACGCTCGAGAAGCTCGAGGACTACCGGGCAGGCAACATGTAGGACCCATCTACATACGTGCAGGACGCAGTCGAGCAATGAAGGAGAACTTCCATTCACGTGGCGCTCGTGGCCTATAGGTCTTCGTGATTGGGTGTCCTAACTTAGGACCGCTTTTCACCGAGGAGGTACACGACTGAGTACAACGTGTTGTGCCTCTAGTCCGCCCAGCATACCATCAAGAGCAGCACAGCGCCATTCTGCGGAAAAGGCCGATCTTGCCAACCTGCGCGCTCGGAGGCGTTCGTCTGCGGCTCCAGGGCCGCTTCCTGCACGCAGTTGACTCGACCAGCGCCAGCGGAACCTGTGGCTAGACGCAGGGAGGCCGACTGTCCCATTCGCTGCAGTCTTGCACGGAAACAGCCGCGCGCAGACGAGCAAAACGCTCCCGAGAGCGTGGTGAGAAGCAAGTCGAGAGGCTGCATCACCAACGTCGCTTCTTCCCCGGCCCGCTGCGTCGCAGAAAGCCTTATAGCTTGGTCGTTCGTCTGCCTTTCCGGGTCTGCCGCGCACTTTTGGATTTTTAAACGGCCCCGCCGCGACGAGGCAGACGGCGTGTTCCCTCTTGGAGCCTGCGCAGTTGGACGTATTCGCTGATTCGGCCCATCAGAGAGAAGGCCGCCGCGCTTGGACGAGACGCAAAGGCGTGGAGCGTACGAGACAGCGTACAAGCCATGCAGCGCGGACAAGTGGTCGTGGAGAGCGCGTGCGCGTCGCCCCGCAGCCAATTCGCAGAGAACAAGCGCTCACGGTTCCCGTCCGACCGCTCGCCTTCGCCTGCGAGCAGCAAGTCACCGAGCGGCTCGGACGCTGACGACGCCAATCCGCCCGCGCACCACCAGTACCGGCCTCAGCGGGCCTTCCGCTCTGCTGGTGCTTCCCATGACAACAGCCGTCGCTCTGGCGGCAAGTATGGCGGAGGTAATGGCGCCGGAAGAGGCAAGCGGCCGTCGCACTCGTCGTCACCGTGCGTCAAGTTTGTGTCGCAAGGGAGCTGCCACTACGGGAGCCGATGCCGCTTTTCCCATGAGCTCCCGGTGCTACGCTCGGCGTACCCTGGGTATGACGGCGTGCTTACATGGATGAAGATGCCTGGGATCTTGTCGCTCTCTAATACGTCGTTGTGGTTGACTACCATCGCTGTGCTACGACCCAGGCTTTGGGCGTATGGAAGCCCGTTCCTGCTCGGTAACGCAGAGTTGACCATGCAAACGCAGGCTTTTCCAGCGGGCCAGCGGCTGCGTATGCCTCCAGCAAGCAGCTACCCACGGTACGTCAGTCTGCGCGGCGTTATTTAGTGAGATCGGGGCTGATCCTGGAAACTGACTTGCAGAACCGCTTGTGTTGGCCGTTGCAGCGAACGCGACGACCGGTTCCCGTCACTGCCCATGGCCCAGCAGCGCGAGCGCGCGTCCTCCTTTGCGAATCACTTCAAAGCGCACAGCGACCACAGGCAGAACGAGCCGTCTGGAGTGACGTCGCCCAGTCCAAAGCTGCTGTTCAAGGAAGCCGTGCTGAAGCAGAGCCGAGCGAACCGCTCAGAGAATAAGAAGCAGGCGACTAACTCGCAGACGGTCAAAGAGGGAGCCAACGACGACGACTGCAGCCAGCACGGCAACCAAGACGAAGCGGCTGCGAAGAACGGATGCACGGAGGTCAGCTCTGGTCTTTCACTTCCACGGCACCAACAGCAGCACCAACAGCAGCACCAACAGCAGCAGCAGCGACGCAAGAAGGTGTACGGACGTCATGCGCAGCCAAACCGAGGCGGCCGCCCAAAGTTCGCGACCGGCGACTCGATGGGATCCTACTTCGGCCCCAACTATTTATTCGGTGGCACCGGCAGCATGAGTCTCCAACGCGCAGAGTACGTCGAGCAGTTGGCGCTACTCCAACAACAGCAGCAGCAACTGCACCAGCAATACTACCTGTCTGGCCTGGGCGTTGCGCAGCTCATGCAAGCTGCGTATCCACCCTACTCCCAGTACGCGGTGGAGGGGCAGTTATTCAGGTATTGGTGCTGCGTGGGGCTGTCTTCCCTGCTCGTCTCGCCCGTTTACTGCGCCTCAATTTGTCTGTAGCTAACGCAAACGTGTATGTGTTTACAACTTGTGTGCGGCGATGGTTCAGCGGTCTAAGCTGCCAAGCAGAGGTCTTTGTAGACAACGTCGACAGCCAGTTGGCGGCGCTGGAGGTGCACCAACAGCAAGCCATCGACTCCTTGCAGGGGCTGGTGCGCTCCATGTGGCCCGACGCGCTCATCGACGTCTACGGGTCCAACTACACGCGCTTGGCTCTGCCGATAAGCGACGTGGACTGCGTGCTGGTGTCAAGATCGCTGACCAGCGTGCACCCACTGTCGATCCTGGAGTCACTGGCTGCTGAGATGGAGCAGCAGCCGTGGACAAAGCGTCTGGAGCTGCTCGGCAGCGCCAAGATCCCCGTGCTCAAGATCGCCTACTCGCTGGACCCGACCAAGAAAGACGTGCTGCTGGATCTGACGTGCCGCCACTCCGTCGGCCACACTGGCCTGGGTGCGAGAGACCTTATTTATTCGTACCAAGCCGAGATGCCGGCTCTACGGCCTCTGGTGGTCATCCTCAAAAGCCATGTGCTCAGCAACGGTGCGTGCCTTCACCCCTGCTATCGTGTGGGAGCCAAGTGGAGTCGACACTGATGTAATGCTGGCGTGTGTGGTATTGTGGCTAGACCTGAACTGCGCCTTCACGGGAGGCCTCTCGTCGTATGTGCTGGTGATCATGGCGATCCGCTTTTTGCAGGTGTGGAAACAATCGGCCACTCGAAGACACGGGAAGCAACGCTTGCGTCTTCTAACGTACTTCTTTGCTCGTTGTGTTCGCCGTGATGTGTTAGGCCTGCGGTGATTGCCACCTGAAATCCTTTGCCAACAGCGGCGTCCAGAAGTTTCGCAACGGTGGTAGGAGAAGAAGCTTTTCGGAGTGTGCGTCGCCTCGCGACTACCCGGAAGAGCTTGCCTCCAGCGCAGGCGTCGACGAATGCGCAGTCAAGGCGAAGTGGTGCTACACATTTTCGCGTGCTGGCCGCGTGACCTGGCGCACGGGGATCGGGAACCTCTTGATGCTCTTCCTGGAAACGTACATCATGTTCGACTACCGTCGCTTCGGTATCTCCATCGAGGACGAAGGGTGAGTACTGCGTGCCTTTGCATTTGCATGATGGCGACGAAGACGTTGCTTGGAGAGGACAAAGGTGCACTGACGCTTGTTTGTTGTCGTGTGTGTGGTGTGCTCTTCAGCGAGTTCTTCCTATTGCCACCGGATCACGTTGTCCCGAGTGAGTGCTTGGCCGTGACTCCCTACGTGGCGGACCCGCTCAAGCCTGGCCGGAACATCTGCAACTGCTTCCGCATGCACGAGGTAGGGACCCTTCCACCTCCCGACTGCTGTGTTGGCTTGGATGGCTGAGTCGTTTTATGTCCTTGTGCGTGTGTTCTGCTGGGAGCAGGTGCTTCAGTCCTGGTCCACGC
The DNA here is from genome assembly GCA_023338205.1 of Halophytophthora polymorphica. Classification (NCBI taxonomy): domain Eukaryota; phylum Oomycota; class Peronosporomycetes; order Peronosporales; family Peronosporaceae; genus Halophytophthora; species Halophytophthora polymorphica. The sequence goes on along the minus strand of JAADYJ010000222.1, from coordinate 24,184 downwards.
TGTATCAGAACTTGGCTGTCGGCAGCTCGTTGGACACGTGTGTCTCGCGGCGAACGGTTCCTTGAGCCTGCAGCCATCCAGTTGTCCGACGAGCGCTTTCCGGCGGGACTCGGTGCCAAAAGTGCCGGTGAAGCCACCCCCCTCGGCAGCTTCGATTAAGTGCACCAAGCCGAAGAACTCCGTCGCGCTGAAGCCAAGCAAGCACCGAGGACAACAAGGCATCTCTCGCAACCCAATCGCTGCTACAAGCGCGTGCGCTTGCTTCTCTAGCCGATCTCTTCCTTTCTCTCTTTCTCTCTTCCCAGTTCTCCTTTGTTGTTCAAGAAGGCGTGACGACATACCGCTTGCTGCCTCTGTAGCTCTTCGTTTCAATGTGCAAGCGCCTTGAGCAAGTAACCCCGTCAATTCCACATGAAAAGCAAAAGAAAAAGTGGTTCGCGTTCCTCGACTGTGGTGTACGGGTTGGCCCTGCAGCGTGCTAGATGTCCTAGAGGCACCCACTAGAAGCCAGGCAAGCGCAAGGAGAGGGCCACCGCGACGGCGACAAGACAGACACTCACATGCGCGACGCTGACCTTCTGCTCCGGAGCTGCGACGCTCCCGTGACGAGCAGACGCCTAAAACTCTAGAGGACGCACGCGCATGAACTCGGCCACCTGGTCGTCCGTGACGGCGGCGCGGGTCTTCTGCATCTCGAGCGCGTAGGCGGACATGACGTCAATGAGCTTCTGCTTCACCTCGCCCGACATCATGCGGCCACTGCCGTACTCCTCGCCGATGCGGGCCAGCTCCTCGTCGTCCTCGAGCATGAACGAGAGGTACTGGAACGGGATGTCCGCGTCCAGGTTGGCGCCGTACTTTTCGTGATCGGCCTTGGTCTCGCCTCCACCGCTGAAGGCGTACTTCTTCACCTTGGTGGCGATCTCCTCCGGCGAGTCCGAAATGTAGATGGTGGTGCTGGCCTTGCTGGCGCTCATCTTGGTCGTGGAGCCCTGCAGTGCCGGGAAGAACTTGGAGTGCATGGACGCCGGCTTGAGGTAGCCGATCCGCGGCGCCACGTCGCGTGTCATGCGGAAGTACGGGTCCTGGTCAATGGCGTGCGGAATGAGGCAGCGCAGCCCCGCGCGGCCGCCCAGAGGCACCGGGAAGGTCTCCGAGAAGGACGGCACGGCCTGCACGGCCGGGAAGGCCGACTTGCCAATGTTGTCCGAGCCCGTGAAGCCGAAGATGCCGCGCACCTGGTTGTACGTGACGCACTTCTGCACCTTGAGGATCTGCGGGTACATCTCCTTGATGTAGTCCGTGTTGGCAAAGATGAAGGTCTTCTTGACGTCGAAGCCACAGGCGATGATGTCCTTGGCGTTCTCCCACGTCATGACGCGACTCTCCTCGAGCGTCTGGTCCTTGAACAGGAACTTCTCGTCGTTGGTCAGCTGGATCACGAGCGGCACGTCGAACACCTTCTGCAGCCACGCCGTGAAGGTGAAGGGGATCAAATGGCCCATGTGCAGACTGCCCGAAGACGGACCACGGCCAGTGTACAAGTAGAACTTCTCGCCCTTCTCGTAGGCGTCCAGGACCACGTCCAGGTCGCGGTGCGAGAAGAAGTAGCCGCGACGCAGATAGCGATGCGCCTTGTGGCCTGTCAGTCGCTCCATGCGCTCGATCATCTCGGGCGGGATCTTCGTACTGCCGAACTGCTCCACCAGCTTGTCGTAGTCCACCCCATCTTCGGCCTCCACGTCCCAGGGCGTCACCACCTGCGCGCCGCCGGCCGCACCAGCGCCTGTACTCAGCACCTGCTGCTGGAATTCGGCCTGGCGAAGCAGCAAGTCTGCAGCCGAGGGCACAGCCGCGCCCTCGGCGGGCTTGGCGCTCTCGGACGGCTTGGTCGGCTTCTTCTGCTTCTGCTTCTGCTTCTTGGCGCTGCTCTTGGCGTCCGCGCCGCCGGCCTTCTTGGCCGCCAGCTCGGCCGCCTTCTTCTCCTTCTTCAGCTGGTTCTTGGACTTCTTGGGCGCGTCGCCGTCCGCGGGAGCCGCCTCGGGAGCGGCTGGCTGGGCCTTCTCCTTCTTGGCAGCGCCCGCCGGGGCGTAGTCCTGGCCCGTGAGCGTCTTGAACTCCGCCTTGAGCGCTAGAAGCGTCTGCACCTGCGCCTTCACGGCCTCCGTGTTCGAGGGGTCCTTGGCCGCCTTGAGCTCGCGGATGGCGGCGCCCGTGGCCGCGATCTTCTGCTCCAGCTCCGCCTGCGCCTCCATTTTGGTCGCTAGCTGCTCAATTCTCGTCTGCGCGGGGAATCAACGGAGCCCCAGGCTTCCACACGATCGCAGGGAGTCTTCTCATTGGTGGAAATTACGGCATCCGGCGTTTTCATTGGCGAGAAAGCCCCAAGCGCGCGTCGACGCGCGGCACACAAGAACGTTCCGCTATGGCGCTGGCCACGTGTCCCGCGGAAAGTGTCGCCCAGGAGCAATAGAGCTCATGCGACGCAAGCAAGGACACTGATTGAAGACGCTTTAGCCCGGATGCACTCTCGACAAGTCAATTGGAAGCCCCCGCAAGCACGCGAATATGACGCTCTCTCTCTCTCTCTCTCTCTTTGTGGCTGGCTGCGCGAGGTCCGCGGCGGGCGAGCGCAGTGCAGCTCACCACTTGGCCCAGTGCTCCAGGATGTAGGGCGTGAAGTACGTGATGAGGATACTGGAGCCGGCGCGCAGCAGACTGAGGTGCGCCTCGCGCACGACGCTCTCGAGCGAGTTGGTGGAGGTGCCGTAGTCCATTACCATCTTGTACTCGCCCGAGACGATGTAGCAGGCCACGGGCAGCGACTTCTTGGCGGCGAAGCGGGCCACAATGTCCGCGTAGAAGAGCGAGGGCTTGACGATGACCGTGTCGGCGCCCTCCTGCAGGTCGCGCTGGAAGGCCAACTCGGCGTGGCTCGTGCTGCCCACCGGGTGCTGATAGCGCTTGCGATCGCCCTGGAAGGTGGACTCCACGGCGTCGCGGAAGGGCGCGTACATGACTGAGGCCTTCTTGGACGTGTAGGCCATGATGGACACGTGCTGGAAGCCGTTGGCGTCGAAGATCTCGCGGATGCGCCCGATGCGGTTGTCCATCATGTCGGACGGACACACCATGTGCGCGCCCGCCTGCGCGTAGGCCAGCGAGATGGCGGCCAGGCGGTCCAGCGTGGACGGGTTGGCGATCACCTGCTCGCCGTCCACGCCGCGCAGGACGCCGCAGTGGCCATGGTCCGTGTACTCACACATGCACACGTCGCAGGCCACGAGCAGCTCGGGCAGCGCCTGGCGCAGCGCCGCCGTGCACTTGATGACGGGCGTGTTGGGGTCGTCGGCCATGGAGCCGCGCGCGTCCTTGTCCTCCACCACGCCGAAGAGCATGACGGACGTCAGGCCCTTGGCCATGAGCTCGCGCAGGTGCGCCACCAGCGACGCGTAGTCGCCCGCCGCGCCTTGGCCCCACTGCTGGTTGGGCTCCAGGCCCTTGATGGGGCGATCGCCCTCGCGCAGCGTCACGAAGAGCGGGAACATGAGCTGCGACGGGTGGAAATGCGGCTCGGTCCACGCGCGCTGCGCCGGGTGGTGCAGGCTCGAGTGCAGGCGGCTGCTCATGGTACACGCGGGGGCAGAAGCTCGCTAGTGGCGGAGGGACAGAGACAGCGAGAGCTTAGTGGCAGCTTCGCGGAGACTTGGGGAATGCGTCGCAGCATGCGAAGAGCCTGGCTCCCCATGTAAAAGACGCGCGTGTCTGCATGACTTCGACCCGAATGGCGCGCGCTCATTGGGTAGACTCGACAGTGATGGGTGGGCACTCTGCGAGGGGTGATTGGCCACAAAGGCAGTGGGAAAGTCACACGATTCGCCCAGGAAAGAAAACTACTGATGTAGGAGAGGTTGAATCGGACTCGCCATTTGCTGAAATTCCGGACCGGCGGCATACTTTTGACGTATCACATCGTCGGAAAAGGAATGCATCAGTTCGGCAGATCTTCAAGCGAAGCGAGAACGAGCGAAGCGAACGCCACCGGGGGCGATGGCGGTGAGCTGGTACGCGGCAGTAGTCTGCAGCAGCAGCATCTGCCCACCAAGAGACGAAGCGTGGCTCCACCGCACGGCGATGAGGCGCTGTCCCTGGCGACGCTGGTGGACGGCTCCAGAGACGTGCACGCCGCCTTCGCTTGTTTCCTAACCCGCCGCGAACAGCTCGAACTGACCCCGCTGTGCCGCGCCAGAGGCGCGCAAAGAGTTATTCACACGTGGCTCACTTTGCCTCCCTGCGTCGATACCAGCGGCGTCGCGGCTTCTGGATGGGTTCTCGATGGTCATGAGGCCCACGGTGACCACCATGACGGCGTACGACGACCGCTCCCAGGAGTTGCTGCTGCACGCGTCACTCCCGGCCGTCATGTCCGTTGTGTTCGACCCCTAAAGCATGAGCACGGAGTGTTGGCACGACAACGGCGTACCAGCGAACGTTGTGCTATCCAGTCGCTGGCCTGCTTTCATGTCGAAGCTGGACGTGCGAAGGCTGAGGTGTGCGAGCCTCGGACCGGCTGTCTCGCAGCTCGTGGGACTCAAAATGCTACTCCTGCCGCCAATGCGAAGCGCTGATCTTACCCAAACGAATGAGAATCTGTCTGCACTGGAAACGCTATGGGTGGAACTGGACGAGTCGAACGCCACCAGTCTGGATTGTCTTCGGTAGACACCACGTCTCCGGACATGGACTGTATTCGTGGGCATCAATTTGAACGTGACGTCAGATTTGTCTGTGCTCGCGACATTACGGCAGTTGGAGACGCTCGAACTCAAGGAGTCTCTACGCATACGTCGGAGCGTGCATGAACTTGGCATAGAAGAATATATTTCACCGGACATTGGGGCCGCTCTCGAGTCGCTTGCGGGTTCGCTTACTACGCTGACGTTCTCGGAGTTTCGCCGACTCGAATACGACTGTAACGAAAATGCGTTTCGTAAAATCTCGGCACTGCCGACCCTGACCAAGTTGCAACACCTGGACCTCGGGAATATCGAGCTTGGAGACTTGTCTTTCATGCGCGAGATGCCACAGCTCGAGGAGCTGGAGTTCGCTGCACATGAGAAAACGGACTTTGCGGTGATTGGAGCGTTAGCGAGGCTTCGAATCCTGCGAGTGCAAGGCAAAATGGGGTAGCATACGACTTCGCTGGGCTTGCAAGAGAGCCGGGTCTTGGTGGCTCTGCCTTGTGTCTGGAAACATTCGAGCTCTTCGGTGATCTCAAGGAACCTGTCCTGCTCCCGCACGCCAAGACGCTCATTGTTTGCTCCGACAACGAGGACGCTCAACCCGACCTCAGGGAGTGGAGCAATCTTGAGGTCATTTCATGGTACCAAGCTGGAAGCCGTCAGTTGCTGGATTTGTTTCCCCGTGAGCTAGTGGAACTCGTCCTGGATGTCCAAGCATACATCCCCTGCGACGTGCTGTTTGAACTCCACCAGCTCTGATCGCTGAGTCTGCTCGGTGTATGGCTGTCGGAAATACCGGAGCATCCAAAGACGTACTTCGACTTCTCCGTCGCTTGGAGTTATTGGAGGAGTTGGCAATCACATGCTACACCTTCAAAGACGCCACGGTAGTTTCCCGGCTGACGAGACTTCGGCGTTTGAAGCTCGTCGACACCAAAATCGAGGATGCCAAGCCTCTCGGGAAACTGCGCGTCCTGGAGTACGCGGATTTGAGCCAAAACGCCTACCTTAAGCGCAGCGTGGGTGCCCTCGCACAGCTGCGCAACTTGGAGTACTTGGACTTGCGCTTCACCAGAGTACGCGGCGTTGGCGCACTCGCAGCGCTGCCCAACTTACGCCGGCTGTTTGTACCCAAACCCAGAGGTCGGGAGGGTCATGTCTGGAACACGGAGGAGCTGGAGGCGCGCGGGATCATTGCCTAGGTGCTGTGGCTTGAGGACTGACAATGCTTGGAAGCAGCACTCAGGGAGGTAGTTGGGCTTTACGTATATGACGATCTGTTGCAGCTTTGTTGCGGGCTCATCTTCTGCTTCAAAAAAAGAACGAACTTTTGCCGATTGTCACCGAGGTCGTGTTGATACTAACCGTTGAAGAAATCCGACCGTCAAAAGGTATCTTGCTATTCCACTTGAGGCTTGAGCCATGATCCACAGCATGTACAAACACCCCTGAACGCTGTACGCACACTGTAAGAGTTGAACAAGGTCACCAGAGACTGACCCTATCACCGGATATCCTGGTTGAGTCTCCTGGATGCCGAATAATTCACCCTATACTGGTGCGAGCTACGGCGACAGTCAGCTATCACGCCGACATGGGCAGCTTCCAGACAAGGCCAATAACTTGTGTTCCTGGCCTGACGCTTGTGTGGTGGGACGGTGGTCTTCTTCCAACCCCAATCCTGTTTTCCTGGGCCACTATGCAAGAGTTCGAGTGTAGGTTCCTGACCGACGAGGTCGAGGTGTAGACCGACGGCAACGATGACAGAGTCCTCGGCAAAAGAGCCCAAGGAGAATGAAAGCAGGACAGGATGACTAGGAACAAATAGAGACGCGTCAAGGATCCTGACGCTCACTATAAATTCCGACCTACGGGTCATTCATGCCCGACATTGATCAGGCTTCCAGAGCGTACTGCATCGAACGTAATCTTACCGGTTTTCTAGCATTTCTCCGTCTTCGCTGAACTTCGGTAGGCAGTAATGACGATGCAAGTGTGTACGGCGGTGTGCGTGCTGTCGACTGCACTGGAGCTGTGGGCCAACATCCGAGCGGTTCGCGAAGCGCGCAGGGACATCGCCCGCCACCCGCGAGCACTACCTGTGCTGGGCATCATGAGAGAAATACTGGCGAACACGAACCGCATCCACGACTGGCGCACAGAGCAGAACGAGCGCACGCAGGGACAACCCTAGCTTGTAGACTAATCTGCACTATCTGGAAGCCGCGTTCAAGGAGACGCTAAGATTGCACCCGTTCGTTCCAACAAACGCCCGTAAAGCCCTGCGCGGCATGGCGCTCTGTGACGGCACTACCGTGGACACTGGAAAGATCATCGGAATTTCTTCTTATGCGCTCGGGAGGATGAAGCATGTTTGGGGCCCCGACGCTATGGAGTACAAACCCGAGCGATGGATTCATCTGAAGACGGACAAAGTCATTGCCGTGTCTCCGTACAAGTTCAACACGTTCAATGCTGGACCGCGCGTGTGCTTGGGCATCAGGCACGCCATGATGGAGATGAAGATCGTGATTGCGAGCGTGCTGGCAAAGTACCGACTTTCGGCTGTCCCGGGACAGCAGGTCACGAACGGTGCTGGACTGGCACTTCCGATGAAGAACGGCTTCAGCGTGACAATGACGTTGGCTTGACTCGACCAAATGTGACTCGCTTGGGTTCATTTCAGCCGAATGAGTGGTTTAAAAAGGCTTAAAATTCAATGGATTATGCTTTGGTGTTTGGCTCTGCTGTGGACCACAGTCATGGCAGGGATGAGATATCCAGGACCCTGGGAGTTTGCCATCCAAATAGACCCCTTCACCAACTTGCAGCTCGCGACTTGATTTTGTTTGCGCTTGTCTCATCAGGGTTAGCACTCAGTAGCCGGAGGTGTCTTGATCTGCTCCTGGACCGTAGCATCCTCAACCGGAAGGTCGCCTTCTCTCTTCGGATCGTCAACACTGTCACCCCGCGCGTGAGTATCGGTGGCAGTGACTGCTGTGCTTTCATCGGTTTCCGGGTTCTCGAAGTCCTCCGTCTCATATGCGTCTGCATCAGTAGGAGGTGGCACAGCCGCAGGGTTGGTACTTGCAGGCTCGGATCCATCCGGTGCTGAAGAACCAACCTCTAGCGGGGCTGGAGACTCGGCTTCGTGGGTGACGTCACTGAGTGAGCTGCTCACAGCTCCATTTGCAACGGGCGACTCGACGCTGTTGACTGCGGCTTCTTGAGTGTTACCTTGAGTAACGTTTGTGTCGACGACACTGGATGAGGTTGTTGCGCCACCTGGTGTTGCGTCCTTCTGACCATCAGTAGTGGTCACAGGCTGCTCGACGGCTGCGCTAGGCGTTTTCGGCGTGGCTTTCCGAGCGCGAATGCGTCTAGCCATTATTGCGCGGGCACCAGCTTCTTCGGCGTCATTCGAAGCTTCATCGCTTCCTGCTTCCACAGCCGTGGCTTCTTCTGGAGTGATTCCGATGTCCGACGTTGTCGATTCTACGTCCTTGATCTCAGCGGACTGTACAGTTTCTTGGGTCGTCGGATCAGTCTGGACAATATCCGAGTCGCTTTTCGTCGTTGAAAGGGTGGGTGAGGGTGCGTGATCTTCTAGGCCATGGCTATCCTCAAGATTTGAGTCTTCGATGCCTTGTATTTTTTCCTTCGCAACCTCTGTCCGTTTTGCTACAGCGTCATTGCCCCCACTTTCGTCGAGTATAGCAACAGGAAGCGATTGGGCTTCTCCGTCTTCAGTAGTGGGGATGACTTGAGCGACTTCATCGACGGTGGTCCCCTCGCTCAATGCGCCTGTGGATTCCTCGTTCGCTTTCTTCGGGTTTTTCGCAGCAGCAGGTGTTTGGGGCGTGTTTTTGCGAGCCCGGATACGTCGAGCCATGATTGCTCGGGCGCCAGCTTCGTCGTCGTCCAGTGTCTCAATTGGAGCTTCCTGCACGGACTCTGCAAGCGAAGTGGCGCCCTCTTTATCTTCACTCGGCACTTCGCTAGGAAGAGGAACGGAGTCTGCTGCTTCTGCTTCATGCTCTTCTCCCACTAGCTCAGATGTCGGAGGCTCCACAATTTCAGCGGCCTTCTCACTGCGCGGGGTTTCCTGGGCGAAATCCTGTTCATAGTCAAGATTTTCCCCGTCTTCCACACTAGGGTCGGCATTTGGGGCTGGCGCATCATCCACGTCCACCTCTGCCATCATGTCTCCCGGTGCTTCATAAGTATCATCATCGTACACTTCCTGGTAATCTTCACTACCAGTAGGATGCTCCGTGGTTGTGTCAACACTATCCACGTGCTGACCTTCTTCAGTGGCAGGAACTTGCTCTGCAGTGTGGTCAAGCTGCTCTTCTGGCCCATTTTGTTGTGCTGCTGCTGCATTTGACTCTATCGCTGGTTCTTGCTCCAGATAGGAGTCTCCCGTTGGTGGAGCTACTTCGTGGTTCAACTCGGCGGACTCTTCTGCTTCTGCTTTCATCGTAGACACCTCCTGTGGTGAATCAACTGGAGTGTCTTCAGTCTGTAGCGGGACAACGGGGAATTCGTGCGAGCCATAGTCCGCCAAAGGGGCCGCAGCAGGATCCTCCGGTACGTACAGCAGAGGCTCAAAGTGGTCTTCACACTGTCGGTCGATTGGCAGCACTCCGTCACTAGGCAGCGAGTCTTGGTGGTCCTCGCGGTGCTTGAGAGTTGCTGGCTCCATGGCTTCAACAAACTGCGTGACTGTCTCCGACGGCTCCAGATTAGCCCGTTTGGCGCCCTCACTTCGTTGACTCCCCGGGAGATCAGTATTGCTAGAAGCCATAATTACACCCTCGTGCGGCGTGGAGTCTTCGAAATGCGAGTTTCCTCCTTCAGTGGTGTCACCTTCATCCTGGACTTGTGTGGACTCTTCAGGCTCTGCTCGAGAGGCGGCGACCACATTGCTTTTGGCCCCTTCGTTCATCGCGAGATCACTAGCCGAAACAGCAATCACTCCAAATTGCTGAAGTGCACCATTTAGACCCACCTCACGCGAGTTAGACCCGCTCGCTCCACTGGCAAACCCGAGAACCCACTTGGTGAATTCGGACTTGGAAATGCTCTGCGTCGAGCCCTTGTTTAGGTCACGATACGCTTGCAACGTCGTCATCTCTAGATCTTCGTCCGATGGCACAGCGCCTGCGCCTGCAATCACGCAGAAACCGCGAGCGCAGCAAAGGAAGGCGATCGTCTGTGCAGGACGTTGCATCAGGAAAGGGGCATACCAGTCACATGACGAACGCTACGACGAGGAGAAGGGTGCCATGGTGCGACGCTAGCGTAGCTGAAGAAGCATATAGTGCGTACCATTTCGTCCATGGAGATCTTCTCGGTGCTGTCGAAGTCCAATGCGTCAAAGACCACTAGCCCAGCAGGTAGCATTGCGAAAACGTCAGTGATAGCACACATAGCCCGCTAACGCGATGCGGAGCATGTCCAGGGTCAAGCGCGAAGAACTAACATTCGGCTTTCTCGAGAGCTGGGCCGGCGCTCACGAGACAAGCCCCACATATGAAAGCTAGAGCATTGATGCTTCACAGGGCGGTTGAGCACCAACATGTTGAAGAATGTGAGCGGTTGGCGAAGGAGTAAAATACAACAAAACGAGGACCCGGTCGAGGCACAACGTACACGCCTGTGGAGCTGCCGAAGGCATCAAGGATGCTCTCAGCCCACTCGTTATCACAACCGAGTAACTCGCAGAGTCCTTGTGCATCTAGCCCAAAGTCCAGGTCCTTATCCTTGTAGTTCTGCAGCACGCGTCGCGCCGTCTTGAGGTCCCCTGCAGAGCACGCATACATACACATTGTGACGAATGCAGTCTCACAACCCGCACCTGCGGCCAGGGTTCATGGGCACACGCGTACATGCTTGCATGCGCTGGAATGCAGGCGCCAGCGGCGCCGCTTTGGATGTCGACGTGCCCATGGCTTGAGCAGGTCGGGGAATGCAGTGAAGGGACGCAACGGTTGAAGGAAAGCGTGTGATATGTCACTCATCCGGGTAGTGACGTGTCTACCACAATGCGATTCCGACAGGAAAGAGCAATGGCGAGCGAGGATGACGACTTTGAGGCGGTGAGCGGAGACTTCCCCGTGGACAGCGGAGCGGGCAATAGTGGAGGAAAGAGACTGCGTCATGGGGAAGAGGAAGGTGCGCTAGCTTAGCGGTAGTTGGTATCGCTGCGTAGCGCGTGGCTCGCGGTAGCAACTGATGTTTCATCGATGCCGAAACGCAGACCAGGAGTCCCAGCAGAGCATTCTCAAGTGGATGCGGCAGGTGCCCGGGCCGCTGCATGACGTCATGAAGAAGCAGGCCAAGCAGTATGCCAACGCATGCGGTGCAACATGTTATTTAGCTCTCGGGAACGATACTAAGAGGGTCGTGTGTGCTGCTTGAGCAGGATGGACAGCCAGAACGGCGAGCACCGCAGCGAGATGACCACCACGTCGCAGGGGTTCTCAATGACGATCCACAGCGTGTTCGACCAAGGCCCGTGGGTTGAGATGTGTCGGTTCCTGGGCATGAAAGTCATGCCAGGCGACCCCAATGGTGCGTTTTCGCCACTCGACGAGTCGCTACCTGCTGCTATTACGATGTCTCACCTCGGCATTTCGGCTTGGCCATGTCCCCAAGGTGGCGTCAAGATGAGCAGCTTAAAACACACCGTGTTTACCATTAGCAGCGGCGACAATGCCCCCACCAAGGCCCCTCAGGTGAAGATACGCCGCGATTCAGTGCAAACAGATTGATTCGGGATGTTTGCTGATGAAAATGGCTGCGGTACTCTTTCGACAGATTTTGGTGCTGATCAAGTCGATGCGCTACGTTGAAGAAGAGATTGTGGCTGTTCTCCATGTAGGTCGCCAGTAGCCTATTCTTGCGGGGATGGTGGTGATCTAATCGGGTTTATGTTGCTCGTGCTGGAGGACCCCACCGGAACTATCGAGGGCTATCTTCACCGGGAGCTGGTGGAGCAGATCGGGCCGGCATTGTCCTCAGGCGCGGCACTGCTGCTTCAAAACGTGTCGGTGTTCACGCCTACCGACGCGCCTGTATCGGGCAGGCGGACAAGCTACCTCAACATTACGCCACGCAATCTCCGACGGGTGTTTATTGCCCAGAGCGAGAGCAGTTCGGCGGCATCCTACGAAGCGATGGTAGAGCAGTTCAACCAGGAAAAGCACGATGAAGATCCTGAGGAGGATGGCTTCGACGACGTCGACATCAACCAGACTGATGGCAGTCACCAGCCGGGGCGACACTTGCTCCGCCAGGACGCGGTGCGCAACACATCGGCCGAGCTGGCGTTCCTGTCGCAGAGGCAAGTGGTTCATCGCAACCCGCCCGTGCGGCCTGACCCAGACACGACAGGCGTAACAGCGTCGAAGAAGGGCAAGCGTGGGAAGAAGGTTTCAGCGAGCACTAGCGATGGGGACGCCACGGGGCTGGGTCGTTGGCAATGGAGCAAATTGCTGAAGAAGAGCACGGATGAGTCGGCCGCGCTGACGAGTCGGAAACAAGAGACCGAGGCGGCCAGCACCCGCTTGGCCAATCTCATCTCGCGCCAGAGCTCGTACAGGAGCAGCGAAAGGTACAGTCGGCTATGGTGGTGTGTCTCGGGTACTCTGGACGATGTTCATCAGGACTGATCGGACGAACTGCATGTGGATGTTGTGGTATTGCGAACCGATAGATCTGGAGCCATTTCGAGCAGCCGAGAGGAGACTCCAGACGGAGCGCGGAAGCCCAAGAAACGGACGTCTATGGGCGTAACATTCGCTCCCGGGACGGTTTTCGACCCGTCTCCGACGCCACAGAACTACGAGAACCGCGATGTGACGGAAGTGTCGAGCTTGTCGCCACTTCAGGACGTAGACCCACCGTCGGAGAAGCCCGTAGTGTTGCCAGGCCCAGCTTCAGGAGGCGTCACCAACGACTGGGACGACGACGACGACGACGACTGGTAGTTGTGTGTCTTTTACTGATGGCCGGACCAATCGCGTCGTTCTCAGCAATCATGCGCACTTCTCATTGGTCAGTCTACATTTTGAAGCGTAGTGATTGGCCACTCGGCCAGTTTACCCGGTATTCTCCGTACAGTGGCAGAAACAACGACCCTTTTGCCGAGAAACATGGCGGCCAGCATGAAGAGCAAGGACCTGGATGCGCGACTGCGCGCGCTGCAGGCCAAGACGCTGGAGGAGGAGGGCGACTGGTTGGAGGAGAAGCGCAAGCTCTTCGAGTTCGAGGACACGTTCCTGCGCGACACGCTGCTGGAGGGCAACATTCTGACGGGCTGGGGCGAGCCGCGCACGGCGCCCATCCGCTTCCACAACGCCGGCGTGCGCAAACGAAAGCGCGAGCGTCAAGAAGCCGCGGCCGCGAGCGCTGCAGCACGCGCCGGTCAGCCCTACGAGCCATCGGAGCCGGCGCCACTATCAGCCGAGGAGCAGCTCAAGGTGGACCGCCACCGCTTGGCGTCCTTCTCGTCCGTGACGTCGCCGGCCGAGCCGTTGTTCGCCACGCTGGACGAGCGTGAGCGGCAACTCGCGGTGGCCAAGGCCAAGAAGCCCAAGAAGGACGCGCCCAAGGCCAAGAAGTGACGCGGCAGCGCGTGGTGGGGAGGCCTAACTACAAAATGTATTGGATGCATTAGTGGACGAGCAGCACACACTTCGAGACTAGCAGACAGCGCAACCGCGGGCGGTGTTAGGCTCGGACTGCAGTGCGCACGCCGCCTTGTTCTAGTTCGCCTTCGTCGTCCCAGGCTCCGATGGACGCGCTCTAGCAGGTGAGGTACATGACGACCTCGCCCACCACCGTGAGCAGCAAGGAGAGCAGCAGGAAGGTGCCGTAGGTCATGTCCAGGAAGGCGCAGAAGGCGTTGATGGCCACCAGCGACGTCCAGAGCACCTTGAGCGAGATGGCCCACATGACGTAGAGGTAGAACACGTTCTTGATGACCGTGTTGACGCCCACAGCCGTGCCAATGTGGTCCGGCACGTCCTCCGTGAAGGCCTTGAGGTAGATGCGACGCAGCGCGAGGCGGTTCTGATTGCGGTTCTTCTTCGGGTCCGACACGTACTCGGGCAGGTAGCGCACCAACGTCTACACGCCCGTAAGCAGCACGCAAGGCACAATTCAGAGCCGTTAGTCCGGCAGGGAGAGCACCAACGTCTACACGCCTTGAGGCTTGCTTGAGATTGACGAGACGTACGTGTCCGGGGATGGTGAAGAGCCGTCCAGGAGGCCAGAGCTCGTAGGCGCCAAAGACGATGGCGGGCACCACGTTCTTCTTCGTGTCTTCACGCAGATAGAACGGGCCCTTCTTGAACTCTTGCAACTACAGCAAGGAGTCCAAGCGCGCGAACAAGTTGTGATAATGTCAGTGACAAGCAGAGAGCTACAACACTTGTGTTGTCGATAGCACGGCGTAAACCATAGGCTTGAGGAGGGCTGGATGGCCTCACCTGTCCGTCCTTGGAGCGCGTGCCCTCCGGCGAGATGCAGACCGAGTTGCCGCGCTCGTTCATGGACACGGCCAGCTCCTTGAGGCTCTTGAGCGCCGACTTGCTACATGTTCAAGGAGGAGATCATCCACAGCATGAGCACCAGTACAATAGAACCGTGGAAGCAAGAGACGGGGAGATTCCGTACCGGTTGGAGCGGTCGATGGCCACGAAGTCAAAGCCCCAGCGCGAGACCCAGCCCAGGAACGGCACCAGGAAGATGCTCTTCTTAGCCGCGAACTACAGCATTAGCATCAGGAGAACAGCATCGCGATCGTTGATTAGTACTCGGATCTGTCCTCTTGCAATAGAGTCACAAACCCGCGTTTGGCGACGAACCTTGAACGCAACGGGTGAGGAAGCGTTGACGATGAAGCCGTCGAGGTTGGACGAGTGGCTGCACGATGCAACACCACGCACCATACGACAGTGTAACAATGCATTAGCATTGCCGCATGACAGCTAGGAGCCGAGCCCCGCACACGCTACAATGGCTCGGAGACGCACCTGAACATGCACACGACCGAGTCCTTGAGGTTGGTGAGGTACTCTCGACCTTCGACCTCGATGTCTGAGCAGCAGGCCACGCAGGTCAAGTAGGCCGTTCCCCACTGCACGACGCCAAACGAGCAGCAGGAAGCGATGCAATTGTTAGCAACACAAGAGGACAGCCACGCAAGCCGCGGTGAGGCAATGGCAGCGAGAGAGCAGCATGAACACGAACCGATAGGATGTCCATGGTCAAATAGTTCTGCTTGACGCCGAGCTGGCGCAGCAGCGGGTCGACGAACTTGAGCGGAATGAGCACGGTCCAGGCGCTCATCCAGCCCACGAGCACCAGCACCATGGTGGCCAGACGCACCACCATGTAGAGCTTCTCGAACTGCGAGTGCGAGGCCGGTAGCACGTCCAGCTTGAGCTGGCTGCGCACGGCGTCCAGCTTGGCGTTGGCGTCGCGGATCTCCGGCGCCGTGAGCCACTGGTTCTCAATGCCGTGCTCGTTCATGCGCTCCTCGAGCTCCACGCGGATGAGCTCGCTGTCGTGGTAGAGCTTGCGGCGCGCCTGGTTGCGCTTGGCCAGCGATCCCTCCTTGGCCAGCGCCAGCGTGGCCGGCAGCCGCGTCTCCACCTCGGCCAGTCGCTCCTGGAAGCGCGTCTCCTTGAGCACTTGCTCGGGCGTGGCGGTGGGCGCCGCGCCAGCAGCGGCGGGGGTGGCGGTGGCCTCGACGCCAGTGGCAGCCGCGGCTTCAGCATCCGTGGGTGGCGTCATGGCGATCGCAGAGACTCCAGAGGGGGGAAGCGAGGGAATGCGGCGTAGTCGGCTTGGCTCTCTGCTTTTTCTCGGCCGCTCCTCTTCGCTCTTCTCTGGACCAGGCGCCGCAGATGACAGGCGACAGCCGCCAGTCTCCCACTGTGAGTGTCTGTTCCCGCGAAACATTACACACAGGGTCTGTTTACTGCGATATAGATGCATTCCCCATTCATTCACACGTGAAAGAGGGTAAAGCCTGTAAGAATTAGTTTTTACCTGGGCTTTGTATCTTCCGAAACGAGAGGACATCGTCTTAAACGAGGGTCATGTTTCGCCTAAACGCCGGCCGGTCAGCTGGGCTCGCCGGTCGCCGTCCAAGCGTCACCGGGCCGCTTCGTGATTGGGCAGAAACGCGGCCTTCCACATGTGTACCCTACCACGGGTACAACTTCTGGTACCATCTGAACGGTACATTAATGACACGGAGAGGATCGATAAGCACTTCAACTTGGCGGCAACGTCGTGCTCATGGTGACCCAGCCCGGCCTAAAAGAGACGACGTGCAGCTCTGACTGTAGGTAGCCTCTTGAATTATCTCAGCCGCATCTTTAGCTTGCTGATGCCGAGCGAGAGTGAGCGCACGTGGTCCTCCAGCCGCGTCTTCTCCATGCGCGCGCTCATGGTTTTCAGGCCGCCCTGTTCCACTTTCGCGAGTCTCGACTCGAGCTGACGTGGCGCATGTATCCATTCCAAACACCCACAGCAACATGGGTCAGGCAATTGCAACATGCCGAGCGAAATAAGGAAGATGGCGTGGACGCAAAGGCAACGTACCTGCCCCTTTTCCACGTGAAGGTTCATGAGGTCTTGCTCAAGCTGTCGTCGCTGCACTGCATCATTCAGAAAGGGCTGCTTTTCCGTCGCGAAGGGGGCTCCGAGAGCTGTATCTGCGTTTTGGTACTGGGAAGCTGGGGTGTCGTAGCTGGCTCTGCATTCTTTCGCCAAGTCGTACTTCAGCAAACTCCCGACAGAGTTGTCACTCCGACGCATCCAGTCTAGTTGGGGCACACCATACGTCAACAAGGGTTTCCTCAGTACTCGTGGCAACAACAGTAATCGTCGTACAGTTGGGGGCTGCGCGTTGACCGCAGCTTACTGTCAGGGTTGAAGCTCTGCGTTCTTCCAATGGGGTCGAAGCCTTGCGAAGTCGACAGTCGCGACACTGAGTTTCTCCCTGGGAACTCCATCGAGGACATCACACCTGTGCGAATGGGCGACGTGCTTCCACTATGTTGTTGTCTCGAGTAGCTATTGACGTCCATCGTTTTCGAACTACTCTGGGCAGACAATATATCTAGGCATGGAGAGTCGCGAGTTAGTTGCAAGACCAGTCCATTAGGCAAGTAACACCGATAGAAAACAAGTGCTACGGACACCCCGAATACCTTTCAGCGTCATCGATCTCCCAGCCTTGGTCCCCCGTCGTGTCGAGTGTAGTCCCACCGCCTCCTGTTCGTAGTCCGAGTCATGGTTCATCTGGAAGTGGGAGTCGTAGCTTGCGTCCAGGTTGGGCCTGTGTGACGCAGAAACTGCTGGTGGAGGGGGAGGCTGTGGCATTGAGCTCGCACCAGAGCAGCGAAGCCGTCGGACCTCGTCTTCTAGTTCCCGAATGTGCATCTGCATCTGCAGTGTCTGTTGCCGATCTTGTGACGACGGAGCGTTTGAAGATCGATTTGCCTAACGCAGACACGGTGGAAACCAAATATGTGAGCACAACAACCATGAACCAAGCAATCGCGATTCCAGAGCAGACTATGTACCTCCGTGGATTTGAGTTTCTCCCGTAGTTGCTCGTTGTCTGTCTGCAATTTATCAATCTCCCGCACGAGAAAGTCCTTCTCCTCCACCGAGACCTTTTCCTGCGACATCGTGTTGAGCTGCTTGTGCGCCTTGCCCAAGTCGTACACGACCTGCGAATAATCTTTCTGGGCGCGGTCTCGCTCCGTAGCAGCCTTCTTGGACTCGGCCTGAAGGTCTTCGTTGGCATCCTGCAGTGACTGACACTTGTTCCGGAGCTGCGTTAGCTCTTTGGCCTGCTGGATACGAGATTTTGCCTCCTGGTCGACCTTTGTATCTTTTTCAGCGATCACACCATGTAAATGCTGTAATTGACTCTCAAGCAGAGCCATTTTGTCTTTCCAGATCTTCTCATCCGCCAGCAGCCCCTGGATCTGGAGAGAAGACAACGGGACACATTAGCGTTGGAAAGTCGTTTTCAAACGAGCATGACCTACCTACCTTGTCATCCTTCTCGTCAAGCTCCGTGGCGAGCCGCATGATCTGCTGCTGCTTGTTGTCCAACTGCTCGCGATGTCTCTCCTCGAGCACCGCCTCGTCGACATGGTACGGTGTGTGCTGCTCGTTCTTCCGCGTTAGATAGGCGCTTAAAGACATGGACTTCTTTTCCTGGCGTAGCGGGTCCACATAATCATACAGCTCTCGTGCGTCTTGTTCTCGGAAGTGCTGCGACTTGAGATGTGTTTCGGGTGACCATTGAGGCGGATCAAAATGTTGTACGCTGGCGCTATCTGCTGGATGCACGCTGCTATCATGCCGCGTTTCCGATGGCTCTGCGCAATCGTCAAACTCCAAGCCGTGAGTAGTTTGGCCGTTGTCGGTTCTTCGAGACGTGCTAAGCGTGTAGGCTCTTGTGTCTTCAGTCCGCGAGGCAGAGGTATTATTGGCGCTGAGTCGTTCGAGAACTGGGCTGCATCGCGAGCTCTGCTCGTCCTCGATGCGCACCATCACTGATGTGGATGGCAGCTCCTTCTGCGACTCGCTGGGCGCTTCATTGCACTCTATATCTCGAGATAACGGCTTGCAAACGTCATGCCCCGCGTTCCGGTGGGCATAGGTAGTATGCCCTCCGAAGACGTCGGTCGGGAACACCGTGGCTGCGCTGGTCACAGGATGATTCTGCGTTGCTGATGGCAACGGTACTGCCGAGAAGATTGTCGCATCAGGAGCTTCATAGCGCCTCAGACCGTTGCAAAAGTTGGTAGAGGCCATCGGAGCACCGCCCTCTGCAGCTATTGCTGCGTCCATGCCCCGCCAGCAGCTCAGAGACTTCTCAGCACACCAGGCACTTGGCGCATCTTGGCTCTTCATCCCATTCACAAGCCTGTTCCAGCCGAAAAGAGCTGTACGACCGTTGAAGATCAGTTCATCCACGACCCACTATCTGCTCCACACGCAGATGTAGCGCGCGCCAGACCACTTGAAGCAGGTCGTAACCAATTTTGGAGAAGCGTAACCACCGGTCTAAAGGGCGTGGATTGAAACGGAAGGTGGAGGCGCATGGCAGCACGCAAAGGCGGCCAGAAACTAAAGCAGCACACCGCGACAAGAGCGTGGCATCAGCTCCGTATATCATCCAGATTAACAGTAGTGACCATGGACGATGGCATGAGTGCTAGCGAGCTGCGGCAGCGCTATGAGCGCGGAGGCGTCGTGCGGGACTGTGATCTGAGCGCCGCCCAGCTGCGCTCGCGATACGCCATCCCGGGAAACAGTACGTGTTCCTGGTTGTAAATTGCGGACTTGAGCATACGTGATGGTCGGCGCTTGTGTATCGTGAGGTCTAATGGTTTCTCCGTGCCCACTTGCAGCCTTCAAGGAGACGCCGTCTTCTGGTCCGAGTCCCGCGCTGATCGTTGCTGCGCTGGTGGTGCTTGCGATTATGGCGGGGGGCGTCTACGCAATGTCGATGCAGTAGCCACTAGCGCTCGACTGAAAACAGAGAGGTGTGCTAGAAGTATTTCCGCAAGGCGACGCGCACTGGACGCGACGCATTCGGGTTCATCGATAGGCACTGCTGCAGCGCAGCCACGCCAACCGGGTCACCTCGACGAGCTGCACATCGCAAACGAGACCCGTACGCTCCACTACTGCCACCTGCTTTGATAATATCAACCGCTTTCTCCCTAACATTAGTGCGGGTCAACAAAGCTCTATGCGTAGCAACTTGCTCAGGAAAAACCTGCACTGCTCGACTGTACCTGGCCCATCTCGCGTAACCCGGCCGTAACCCTTCAACTTCGTGTGGGTTACACTTTTCCATCTTGAAGTCTGCACCACTTCGGCGTTTCTCCCCGAAGCAAAATGGCTCCAGTCAGCAGCGGGAGCTCGTCGCGGGCGGCATGGACGACCGCCACGACATCCGTCGCCATCGCGCTCATGTCAGCCGCGGTGTTCATGGCCTTTCGCAAGCGTCGCGCGCAATCGCGGTCGCTATTGAGCGAGAAAAGTCTCAGCAGCAATGAGCACAGCCAGCGACGTCACAGAGCTACGCCTGATGGTTCTGGCGACGACAACCTGCCGCTATCTCCGATGAAAGCGGATAGTGCAGCTACAACCACGACTGCCGCGGCGATTGACGGCGAGCACGATAGCGCAGGCACGACTGTGGTGGAGAACATCCACAATGCGCTGCCACCGGGACTCCGCATCGGCTACGGTATTTGGGACTACATCTTGGCTCCATTGGCCACCGAGCTGATTTGCTTCGTCTGCGGTGTGGCGGTGATCATCCTAGCGCAGCACCAGCGCACGTATACGGCGGGAGGTATTCTGGTGGCGGTCTTCCTCTTCCGACTCAAGGGCGCCGCGCACATGGCCAGCTACGCGCCGCTAACGGACACGACGAAGCTACAGTTACTGCGAGAACTGGATCGGGAAACGCTCTACGCGCTGCTACGCGAGGACCTGCCGCGGTGGGTCAAGTTCCCCGACGTGGAGAAGTGCGACTGGCTGAACCAGGCGATCGAGCGGCTGTGGCCGTACGTGAAGGTGGCGGCTGCGCGGTCCGTGAAAGAGGCCCTGGCCGCAGACCTTGAGACGGTGAAGCCCACACTCACGATGACGGAGCTGGGCTTCCGTGCACTTGACTTGGGGACGGCAGCGCCCCAGATTAACGGCATCAAGAGCCTCACGAATTTGGAGGAGCAGGTCGTGGTGGACGTTGACCTGCTGATCGCGACGCAGAACACGGACGTGGTGCTGTCTTTCGGGAACCCGATGCTGCACATGGGCATGAATATCGAGCTCTCAGACTTTGTACTGCGCGGCACACTGCGCGTGGTGCTCAAGCCGCTGTTCCCACGTTGGCCCACCTTTGGTGCCGTAGCCATGAGCTTCATCGAGAGGCCGACCGTGAACTTCCAGCTGCACACGCTGCATGTCAACATCATGGAGCTGCCGGCTTTGTCATCCACCTTCCACAGAGCCATCCGCTCGGCTCTGGAGCGTCGCTGCGTCTGGCCCAACAAGGTCCTCATCCCTTTCGTCGATGACCTGAGTGAAGTGGAGATGGAGGCGCTAGCGGCCAACCGCCCGCTTGGCATGCTCGTGGTCCGCAAGCTCCGGCTGAGCGGCGTGAGCCCCCTGCGTGCATTGTCCCGCTGGAGCGGAGCCTACAGCTTCCACGTGCAGCTTCGAGTGGGCAAGGAGAGAGTGGCCACTGACACAGTCCGCGGCCAAAGCGACTTTGCGTTTGCCGATAGGACGTTCCATCTGCTCGTGCTGGACCCGAAGACGCACGACTTGGGACTCGCACTGGAGTACAAGGAGACGTTGCAGGCCACCAAGCAGATCGACAGCAAGCGGATCCGTCTGGATCACCTTATTCCGCGTGTGGGTTCTGCTGAGCGCGTGGCGTTCGGCCGCAAAGGCGAGGGCCGCGCGGATTTTGAGCTCTGCTGGTACCCCTTTGCGAATCTGAGTCGACAGCGTCACACGGCGACGGAAGTTGGCGAGGAGGCTCTTCCTGAGGACGTCGCGCGGATGGGGGCCGTCTTCATCAAGCTGCTCAAGTGCGAGAACCTGGCGCCCACGAATCTTCACGGTACCAGCGACCCGTACGTGGTCTTCCGCGTCGGCAGTCGCGTCAAACGGAGCTCCATCAAGCGGGGCACGCTGAATCCGGTACGTACTTCGCACTTGTCTCGTGCTGCGCAATGGCTTGCAGCTCATTCGCTTAATGTCCTCCACACCTGGCTGTGGCTCTGCCGCGATGCATTGGCTGATGATTGGCTGGTCGTAGATCTGGGATCCGGCCGAGCACTTTGAACTGCTGGTGGCCAACGACCGCCACGACACGCTCTCGGCCGTGGTCATGGACAGCGACTACCTCAAGGCGGACGACGCCATCGGCAGCGTGGTCATCCCGCTGGCGCAGGTGCAGCGCAGCGTGCGGCTGAGCAGCTCGTGGCTGTTGGAGAGCACGCGCGGCGTCGTCACGCTCGAGCTCGAGTGGCGCGGCCTCTGACCGCCGACGACTTCGATCCTTCGAGCCAAAGGGCAACTCGATAGTCGCTTGATGTCTGCACACGGACATCCGGAGCGAAAAGAGACATAAAGGGGATGCTCACGCGTGACACACGCTTCATCATTGCACATCATTGGCTACGCGGAGTCTGAATCTGAATCTGTATCTGAATCTGAGTCAGCGCCTGAATGTTGGTCGAGAGGGAGAGAAGTGTCGTCGACAGTCACCAGAATACAAGAACACGAGTCGAAGAGGAAGCAGCAGCAGCACTTCGTCACCTTCTCGCAGAGCAAACTCTTCCCCGCCGCAGCCACAGCTCCAGCCACTTCGCCACCATGAACCCGCTGCTGTTCATGTACCTGAACCTGGTCCGCGGGCCGCAGATTATGCGCGCCAAGCAGGAGAAGCTGGACGAAGCGGCGCGTAAGCAGCAGGAGGCGGACATCGCGAGCGGTAAGCTGCCCAAGTTGGCGGCCTGCAAGAAGTGCGACGCGCCCGTGGACCGCCGCAGCTTTCCTGTAAACGGCACACCCACCTGCGACGCCTGCCGCGCCAAGGAGGCCGAGGAGCTGCGGCTGGCACAGCTGGAGACGGCCAAGGAGATGAAGATGTCGCCCTTCCTGTGGTTCCAGCTCTTCGTCATGTGCCTCGGGCTCACGGTCTTCTTCCACCGCAACGTCATGCCGCTGTTCTAAGTAGTTATAGGAGGCGCGACGTCGCCAAAGCCACCAGAGGAGACGTCGCCCAAGCGCAGCAGCAGGTCGAGAGAGAGGGGAGGAAGGCTCGCGGCCTCCGCACGGCGAGCGCAAGCGAGGTGCTCGCCGGGAATACACATACGCACATATATTCGTCCGCGTTACTACGTCTGCATAGCTGATACCATCCACGCCCAGTAGCGTCCAGGACGGCAGCAACGGAGCTAACCAGCAGTTGCTCGCATTCTGCTTAAGCTCACGGAGACCAACATTACCGGTAAGGCGATGTAAATTGTACCGGTTTCTAGCGGATTGCTCACTTCTGGTAGCACAAGAGCAGTGCTGAGCACGAACATGGCGGCTGGGTTGACGACTGCGCGCTGGCGCTGGGAGGAGGACGACGTGGCCGGCGCGCTGGTGCATAAGCTCGTGGCCAGCCGCGGTGTCGGCGAGGCTGCGGAGACGCGCGCGTTCCTGCGGCCCATCTTCCGCTGGATGAAGCTGGGCGTGCACAAGGATGGCAGTCGCGACGCCGAGGCCATCGACAAGGCCTTCGCCTTCGTGGACTGGCTCGTGCTGCTCAAAACGGAGGGCGACACCGCTCGCGACATCCCAATGCTGCCTTCGCTTCAGCCCAGCTACGCGCTCAACACCATCGTGACGGCCAGTCAGCGCGCCGGCAGCGTGCCTGACGCCCAACGCGCGTTTGATCTGCTGCAGTACTACGGCTACCAGCCCGATGTGTTCACGTACACGGCGCTTATCGACGTCATCGCGCGCACCGGCGATCTCCCTGCTGCTATCCAGGTATGGATCGGCTCCGTCTGCATGTGGCTGCATATTATGGTGGTTGACGCCACCTTGGTGTTCGCTTGTTGGCCCTTTTCCATTAGAAATACGAGGAAATGCGAGCGTCCCCGTCCAAGCCCAACGTCGTGACGTATACGACGCTGATCCGAGCCCTAGGGCTGCACGACGGCGTGGCGACTGCGCAATGCCTGGAGCTTCTAGTTCACGCGCGGCAGGACGGCGCCTTCGACGAAGCGCTTTTCCTCGAAGCGCTGGAAACCTGCGCTCGGAGGAGGGATGGCGACGTGGCGGCGCAAGTCATGCGTGAGATCGCTACCCACTCACCCACGTTGCGTGCAAACGAGAGGTTCTACCATGCAGTGGCCCAGGTGGCGCAGCAACTGGGTTCCACGAGCGAAGGGAGCGTGGATTCGGCCGACCCGGTACTGGTGGCTTGGGTGGATAGCGGCGTCCTCACGGCTGAAGAACGGGAGTGCGTTGCCAACTCCAAGGTGGAGGTGGGAGCGACTGCTAGTGACGGTGAGATGTGGTGTAGTTTTACTGCGTCCTGCAACTGGAGGCGCTTTGGGGATAGTGCTTTGTGGGTCAAGAAAAGTTGCTGACGGGGTGTTTGAACGTTGTGGCGTCGGATGGAGCAGGCTCGAAGACACTGGGGTGTTTGGGCCATCAGACGTCGCAGTCGGTGCGTCAGGCGGTGGTGCATCACGACATTACGCGCCTCATCTCGCGCATCCAGAGTGGCTCCAACGTGAACGTGTACGTGCAGTCTCTGCCATCGGACTGGTCGTACTGGGATATTGTGCCTGCTGTGCCGATTTGGGACT
>JAADYJ010000221.1:0-30133 GCA_023338205.1 Halophytophthora polymorphica | reverse complement strand
CTAGCAGGCAGACGGAAGTAGATGTTCGTTGGGGAGAATCCTAGGACTTCGCAGCTTCGTTTTCGTGGCGGTTGGGCGGTTGGGCGGTTGGACTGTGGGAGAAGTGTAGCTTGAGACCGCGAGCTGGAGCTGCTCGCTCGCCTCAGGGTCGTGTGCTGCGTCCTTGGTAAACGCGCCGCACGTGAAGTGGGGCCTCTTCGTGGGAATAGAGACGAGGTCAATCCCAAACGCTTCGCCTCCAAGACGAAATTCTAACCTGCCGGATTCCATATTCGCTGCTTCTTGCCGTCTTGCCCCATACAGACATTGCAGCGGTCCGTGGTCTGCTGGTTGTGTCTGTCTCTAGGCGCATATTGAGGGTGAGTCCAGCCCCGCAATGACAAGTTGGTGTCGTGCTGTCGCTCCGACATTCCAGCAAGTCCTCGATCCTTGGCAGCGCCTTGACAGGAAGCACGACTTGTCTGCAACGGCGCAGTGTCGTCTGTCCTCGTGCCAGCTTCGCGCGCTTATCCTGCGTGTGCCGGCGGTGCAAGCAGCGCCAATGCGTGGCCTGCACTTCGAGGTTGCAATTAGTGAAGCCCTATAATTACCTGCAGCACCCTCCGCCATCTTGTCGACGCTGTTGCTGCTGCTGCTCTCGGCTCTGCGGCCTGGGCGAGGATAACGGACAGCTCAGACGCCGAAGCCCGGAAATAGGGCGCGCATCGGCCATTGGCCTTCCTCTTGCAACTTCCGCTGGCCGTCAAGAACCGGCAGCTCTCGCGGCGACACATTGCGTTTTCCGTGATCTTCGCGCTGCTCGCTCGCTTGCTCTGTGTCTTGCGGTCCAACCCGACGTCCCCTGCAAGTGTGAGCGCCGCGTAGCCGAAGCGACCGCCATGAAGAAGGGCGGCAATGAGATTGAGATGCTCGTGAGGGTGCTGGAGAAGGGCCGGAAGGACAAGCGCGACATTGTCATCGACGACATCATCTCCAACCCCGTCTCGTGCGGATATCTGCTCGACTTTTGCCAGAAAGGAGTGCGTTCGGCTGCGCTTCACTGCTTCTCCCGCCTTGTGTGGCTCTCTGTGGCCACTGCAGAGCCGCTAACGCTAACGCCTGCGTTTTGTGTTCCTGTTTGTGCCTGCTGTGCGGCGGGGCTGGCTTGTCCTAGTACTGCGCCGAGAACCTCAACTTCTTTATGGCCGTGGACAAGTTCAAGGACGAGTGTGGGCTACTAGACTTCCGCGACCCGGAGGCCGTGGTGACGTGCAAGGAGATGGCGGACCAAATCTGGGCCGACTTCCTGTCTCTCAACTCGCCCAACGAGGTGAGTCTGCCGTCCGACGACCGCGAGCAGACCAAGGAGCGTCTCAAGAAGCCCGGCGAGTTTCGCGGCAAGCTCTTCGACGTTGGCACGCAGGACGCCATCAAGACGCTGCAGAAGGACACGCTCGTGCGCTTCCTCAAGGCACCGCAGTACACGGAGATGGAGGCCAAGGTCACGCAGGTGAGCGAGCTGCTGGCCAAGAAGGCGCTCGAGGTGGACGGCGCCTACCAGATCGACATCCCGCCCTGCTCCAAACTCACGGACGCCATGGTGGCCAAGGGGAACTTTACGCTGGACGAGATCCTGGACGACAAGATCCTCTTCAAGGAGATGCTCGACTACCTCGAGAAGAGTGCGTTCGGCACTGCCCTTGCTACTGACTCGGTAGAGCTCGGGCTTGCACGGACTGACGCTCTTGTTGTGGCTTTGGCTGTGCTTGCGGCGGCAGAGTTCAAGGCCGAGAACCTCAAGTGCGCGCGGCAGATCCGGCGCTTCGAGGAGCTGGCGCTGGAATCGCGCGCCGACGATCTCAAG
Source organism: Halophytophthora polymorphica (assembly GCA_023338205.1). Classification (NCBI taxonomy): domain Eukaryota; phylum Oomycota; class Peronosporomycetes; order Peronosporales; family Peronosporaceae; genus Halophytophthora; species Halophytophthora polymorphica. The sequence continues at coordinate 28,290 of JAADYJ010000221.1, read as the reverse complement.
GACTTTGCCTGGGACGTCTACCTCTACTTCATTGCGCCCAACTCGCCCTTCGAGGTGTCGTGCACCAACCTGGACCGCAAGTCGGTGCAGCTGCGGCTGGGCTGCCCCATCAAGAGCATGTTCGAGCCCATCAAGGAGAACACGCTGCTGGTGCTCAAGCAGGACCACAAAGCCTTCCTGCAGCAGCTCTCGCCCAAGATGCTCAAAGACCGTCTCAAGGCCGAGAAGGCCAGCAAAGCGCCGCCCAAGACGGGCTTCCTCTCCAAGATTAAGTTATTCTAGAGGGCTAGAGCCCGCGGCGCCCAGCAACAGCACAGGAACACAACAGACTATGCATCACACACACACGCACCTGCGTAGCAGATACTAGCACTTCAATGCAATGTGAACTGAATTACCTCCTCTGTCTGGGGCGTGCGGTGGCGACTAAATGTACACTGGCGGTTGAATTGCGCCGAGGATCTTCCCGCTGATGGCTCGTTCTCTTGCTGGCTGGCACACAGCGTCAGTGCTCGTGCTTGAGCGCCGCGTCCTGCATCAACCGCTGCTCGTCTATTGCCACCGAGGCCAGCTCCATCTCCACGTCCTCCAGTAGCGTGCTCACCTGCGCGTCATTCACAGTCGTGCCTGCCCCCTCCTGCAGCTGTTCGGTAGAGTAAAAGGCGTTCTCCACGCCCGCGTCGTCGCTTTCGTCATACTGCTCGTCGTACTGCGCGTCGTACTCGTCCTGCTCTTCTTCATCGCTGTCCAGGTCGGCGTCCAGCTCTGCGACCGTGCGTGCATTGGGGCCCGACCACAGCGCCTGCTCCGTGACGTCCACGGCGCCCACGATCTCTTCGTCCTCGTCGTCGTATACGAAGCGCGTGTGCGTGCCCTGGAACACGGGCAGCCCGCGCGCCACGTTGCGCTCGTCCCGCCAGAACTCGGAGCGCGCGCCAATGGCCGGCGTGGCGCGCACGTCCGCGTTCAGCTGCTGCACGGCCTGCGTGGTGAAGTCCACGGCCTGCTGCTCGTACTCAGCGGCCGAGATCTGCTGCGCGAACTGCTGCGGCGGCGCGCCGGCGCCCTCCATGTCGTGGTCCTCCCCCATGTTCGCCATTTGCTTCTTGGCCTGTTGGGTCGTTTGGAGCTCTTTGGGATCTGATGGTGGCCCAGGCCTTCCGGGGCCATAGTGAAAGCAAGGTGTCAACATTGAACACAGTGTATTATATTTTAACTTGCATTTAGGTTCGAAGTCACGTATGCTTGTGAATGACTCGTCGGCGTCTTCATGCCAATCACTTGGTCGACCTGCATCCATCACAATTGCTTCGCCTCCGTGCACCTCAACAGCCAGCAGCAGCAGCAGCAGCAGCAGCAGCAGCAGCAGCAGCAGCAGCAGCAGCAGCAGCAGCAGCAGCAGTAGAAGAGCATGGCGAGCTACGGCGACGACCGGCGCGGCAGCAGCATCGCGCGCGAGGTGGACGCGGCCATCGAGCGCGTGGTGCAGCACTTCGAGTCCAACGACCTGGCGCTGCGGCTGGACGTGCTGCGTGCGCTGAGCGCGCAGTCGCGCCTGGCCTTCGAGACTGCGCGCGTGCGCGAGCGGCTTGGGCAGCACCCCGTGTCCATGGACCTGCTCGCCGGCGTGACGTCGCAGTCGTCTGTGTACAAGGCGCTGGCGGAGCGGCTGACCGTCGAGAGCTGCAGCTGCGACTATGACGCGCAGCGCAACGTGATCATGGCCACCAGCGTGCGCTGGACGCTGCCGGCGGCCGAGACGGAGCGCAAGGGTAGCAAGACGCACAAGAAGCGCAAGAAGACGGCGTCGTCCGCGGCGCGCGGGCCCATGCTCACGCACTACAAGTTCGAGCGCATGCGAGGGCCCAAGCAGGTCGAGGAAGAGGAGGCAGAGGCAGAGGACTCTGTGGAGGAGACGCTGCTGCGCTTCACGGTGGTGGTGGCCATGGGCGACGACGACGCGCAGCCGAAGGAGCTGCTGCACTTTGAGCTGGCCTGCGAGGCCTCCTACCCACGCAGTCATTACGAGGAGCAGCAGCAGCTCGACTCGGACTCGGAGGGCGACGCCGAAGAGCTGGAGGCCGATGTCAAGCAGCAGATCGACGTCAAGGATGCCACCGGCAAGAAGGAGGGCGAGGGCGAGGATGAGGCGCAAGGGCCTACCGAGGAGGAGGGCGAGGAGGTGTACTACGGCGAGCAGCTCCGCGACTTCCGCTTCGACGAGGCGGTGCTGGCGGGCATGGCGCAGTGGATGGGCGCGCCGGAGGAGGACCTCGACCCGGTAGACGTCGTGGGCTTCTTCATGGCGCTGCCCGTGCACGAGGACGAGTGGCTCGTGGACGAGCGCGTGTGCGAGGTGCTCTTCAGCGGCATGGCCGGCAGCGACGACGACGAAGAGGAGGACGGGGAAGAGGAGGACAAAGAAGGCGACGACGAGCAGCCCGAGAGCGACCGCGAGGCCCAGGACGACGCTAGCGATGAGGAAGAGGAGGACGAGCCGTGAGTGTCGCGATAATATAGAGCGAGGGCCGAGGCTCGAGCCGGTGGTTACGCGCTGGAGTCTGTTCGGCGTCGGTGGTTTCGACGCCCGAGCGCCGCCGCCGCCGCAATGCAGAGAAGGCGACGTCCGGCTCAAACGTCGCTGCAAGCTACTGAGGAAGTGGAAGAGGACGCGGACGCTCTCCTGCATGGCGCTGGGCAAGCCGCGGTCGCAGGGCCAGTCGCGCGGCGGGCCGAGTGCTGCTGCGGCTAGCGCGAGAGCCGACTGCATCGACGACTTGTACGAGAACAACGCCTTCGAGGAGGACGTTTGCGATGCCGAGGCGCGCGCCCCGGAGGCCCCGAGCGGCGGGAAGGCGGCCACGGAGCCGCAGACCGAGCCCAGGCGCGGCAAAGGCGGGGGGCTGCACTTTGAAGCGTGGGTCGCGCGCAAGGACAAGTACGAGCGCATGGCGCGCGCACTGGCGCAGCTGGACGTGGCGCGCGCGGCGGACGAGGCCGCGTGGCTGGACGTGGCCGTGGCGCTGGCAGCCACGGACTGCGCGCTCAAGACGGGCCGCACGGCGGCCTGCGACTGTCGTGGCGTGTGCCGCGAGGCTGCGCACGCCGTGGCGAGACAGCGCGAGCGCTGCCAGTGCCCGGCGCGCAAGTGCTCGCTGTGCCGGCGCTGCGTGGGCACGACTCGCGGCGCCGTGTCGGCCAAGATGGCGGCGGCGCTGGCTCCGTACCGCGCGGCGCTGGGCGTCGAGGCCGCGGACGAGTCGACGCGCGCCACGCTGGCGCTCGCGGCGCTGGTGGTGCGCACGGGGGAAGGCCAGAGTGTGCGGCTGGGCGACGGCCGCAGCGCGCGCGTGACGACGGCGGCGGCGCGCATGGCGCACGCGGTGCTGGCTCAGTGCAGCGTGCTGGCGGACGCGGCGGGCGCGTGGCTGCAGCGGCCGTGCACGTGTCCGCTGCGGTCTCTGGGCGACCTGTGGGTCAAGTGGAGCACGCGACACCACACGTTCTCGCGAGTGGCGCTGAGCGAGGCGGAGGCGCGGCAGTTCTCGGCCGGCACGCGGCAGATGATGGAGCAGGAGCCCAGCGCGCAGGCCGGCGGCGCGCCCACGTTCTTCATGACGCTCAAGTGGCACGCGGCCGCCAAGCCGCAGGCGGGCGACACGGCCAAGATCGCGGCCAGACGCCAGCTCTCGGGCGACCAAAGGCGCCAGAACGCCTTTTTCCTCGCGCTCTGCCGCAAGCACTGGCAGGCGGCGCAGCTCCGCGTGGCCGAGCACCTGCAGCAGGCGGTCGCGGGCTGTGGCGACGGCGACGCGCCGCGCGAGGAGCTGGAGCTGCGCGCGCTGGAGCGTCTGGGCGTGCGGCGCATGCGGCAGTGGCTGGAGGAGGACGCCGAGGCCGTGGAGACGCAGCGCCGAGACGAGGCGCGGGAGAAGGCGGAGGGCGGCGTGGTGGCGCACAGCGCCTGGGTGCGCCGCAAGGACCGGCTGCGCATCCGCCTGCCGTCCCCCACCGCCGCCACCGCCGCCGCCGCCGCGAGCGCCAAGCCGCCGCGATTCGACTTCTCGACGGGCAAAGTGGGCGTCGTGCGGCCGCGCGAGCCGTGCCGGCCGCCCAGCTCCACGGTGGAGCTCATGCGCCACAGCGGCCTCAAGTACGTGCACGCCATGAACGAGGGCTTCCAGGGCCGCGGCGGCGACCTGGAGAAGAGTCGCCAGCAGCTCGTGCAGCGCGGCCACGTGCTGCGAGCCAACTTTGACGCCGGGCAGGACGAGGACGGCGACGCGCCGCGGCCTTTCTCGCAGGAGCGCTACGAGTTTGAGCGGCGGCACAACGCGGCGCTACGCGGCCACGTGGACGGCCCGCGGCGCCGCGAGCAGCAGAGCAAGGAGAGCTACGCGCATTGGGTGGCGCACAAGGCGCTGCGGGACAAGGCGCTGCAGCATCTGGCGCATCTGCCGCGGCCGGGCGACGATGGGGAGGACGAGGCCGACAAGCCAGAGGCCGAGACGGACGGCTACGAGGACGACTACGAGGAGGAGGACGAGGACGCCGGCGCGGGCGCGGGCGCAGCGCCCGCCGCCGTGCGCTGGGAAGAGGTGGGCAAGGCGCTCAAGGCCGTGGACCGCACGCTGCTGGGCGCCTGGACGCGCTGGAGCCGCGGCTTCCGGGGCGCCGGCCGCTGTCGCGCGCTCTGGGAGAGCTTCGCGCCCGTGAGCTGCGACGTGCACTGCGCGTCGTCGCCGCTGCGCGACCTCTTCCTCAAGCTGCTGCATCGGCCGTCGGGCGCCAAGTACCGCGAGGCGTGCGTGGCGCTGGCCGCGCGTCGGCACCGCCAGGCGCTGGCGCGGGGACAAGCGCTGGACGCGCACGGCGACGAGCTGGAGGACGAGCTGCCCGAGTCGGAGCTGCTGGCGCGCTACGGCGCCGTGTCGGGCCGCGAGCTGGCGACGCTGCTGCGCGGCCTGGGCGTCGTGCTGCAGGCGGAGGAGACGCAGCGGCTCGTCGAGTTCTTGGCGCGCCCAGACGAGCCGAGCGTGCGACTCGAGGCGCTGCTGGACGTGCTGGGCGACGAGCGGCCCGCGCTCGGCCGCGGCGACACGGAGCTGCTGCTGCGCTCCGTGTGCATGTGGGAGACGGTCTGCCACGAGTGCGGCATGCTCCACGCCTTCCAGCTCGTCCTGCGCGGCGACAGCCTCGCTGGCTCGCGCGCGGGCGCGGGCGGCCGTCGCCGCGCCGAGCTGCCGGGCCACGTGCGGCGGCGCGAGCAGAGCGGCGGCCGCTTGGCGTGCTGCCCCGAGAGCGACATGCGCGTCGTTCGGCGAGTGGCGCCCCGACGCTGCGCCTTTGCGCAGTGGGGCGACGCGCAGGCCGCGGCGGCGCTGCACAAGCTCGAGCTCTGGTCCGCCGCTCCCCGCGAGCAGCACGTGCTGCGCGCGCTCGTGACGAGCGGCCGCCCGCCGGGGCCCCCGACGCTGCTGCGCGACGAGCGCGCGGGCGACGCGCAGGGCGACGCGCAGGGCGACGGCGGCTTTGACGCCACGCGCATGCTGCGGCTGCGCTGGCAGGCGGCGGACGACGGCGGCGGCGCGCCGGCCTTCTTCCAGCTCGAGACGGCGGGCGCCGAGGGCTCGCGCAGCTTCCGCGTGAGCAGCTACAGCGAAGTGTGTCGCGACCCGGCGGACTTTGCCGACAACGGCGGCGCGCCCCGCGGGGGCTTCACGGTCACGGGCCTGGCGCCCAACACCAAGTACGCCTTCCGCGTGCGCGCGCTCAACGGCTTTGGCGCGGGCGGCTACGCGTTCGCGTACTTTGTGACGGCGCCGGCGCGGCCCGCCGAGCCGCTGGCCGTGGCCGTGGCGGCGCACAGCGTGCGACTCGCCTGGGAGCCGTCCGCGTCCTACGCGCGTCGCCTGCGCGAGCTGCAGCAGGTCTTCCGAGAGGCGGACGCCGACGGCAACGGCCGCATCTCGCGCGACGAGCTCATGGAGGAGCTCGAGCGCCGCAAGCCGCGGCTCGTGGCCTTCCTGCAGCAGACGCAGGCGCAGCACACGCAGCACACGCAGCAGGCGCAGCAGGCGCAGCAGACGCAGCAGGCGCAGCAGGCGCTGAGCGTCTTTGACGCCATCGAGACGGACGACAGCGAGAGCATTTCCTGGGACGAGTTCCTGCGCTTCTTCCACGGCGTCCTGGAGCTGTCCGAGGGCGACGCGGCGTCCCGAGGCGCCACGCCGCGGTCGGCCAGGCCCGCGTCCTCGCGCTCGTGCTCGCGCTCGCGCTCGTGCTCGCGCTCGGTCCGCAGTCGCCAGAGGGCGTCGCGGACGGCCGAGAGCGCAGGCGGCGCGTGCACGTCGGCGTCCTGCCGCTACGTCCTCAAGCAGTGCGCGAACGAGGCGGCGGGGCAGTACGTGGAGATCTACCGCGGCTCGGCGCCGCGCTTCGAGGTGCGCGGCCTGCACAGCGGCAGCACGTACCAGTTCCGCGTGCAGGCCGTGAACGCCGAGGGCCGCGCCAGCCTGCACAGCCAAGCCGTGGTCGTGAACACGCTGCTGGCCACGCCGCCGCCGCCAGCGCTGGACGCACCCGCGCGCGCAGACGCGCTGCAGCTCCGCTGGGCGAGGGCCAGCGCGCAGCCGCGGCTGGCGCCGGCGGCGCAGCAGGACGCGCAGGACCACGTGGCTCGCCTTCTCAAGGAGTGGGCGCACGAGTCGAGTCTCGACGACGGCGCCGTGGACTTTGCGGCCCGCTTCGCGCGCTACGACGCCGACGGCAGCGGCTTCCTGGAGCTGCCCGAGTTCCGCACGCTGCTGGACGAGCTCGGGGTGCGGCCGTCGCCCGAGCGCCTGGCCGCTTATCTCGCCGACTTTGACCGCGACGGCGACGGCAGGATCTCCTTCCCCGAGTTCGCGCGCTGGTGGACGCAGGCGGACGTCCAGTACGTGCTCAAGCGCGACGCCGGACGCTGCGAGGACGTCCAGAGCGACGCGGGCGGCGCCGCGCCGGACGAGATGCGGCTCGTGTGCTATCGCGGCGCCGAGACGACGACCAGCGTGGGCGGCCTGGCGCCCAACACGCGCTACCGCTTCCGGCTGCGGCTCGTGGGCGCGCACGCCTCCAGTGCGCTGAGCGACGCGCTGAGCGTGTGCACGGCGCCCAGCGCGCCCACGTGCGCCGGCCGCGTGGAGCTGAGCGCCGACAGCGCCTTGGTGCGCTGGCATCCGGGCCCTGGCGGTGCGGCTCGCTTCGTGCTGGACTGCAAGCGCGTCGAGTCGCTGGCTGCAGGCGGAGGACGCGCGGACGACGGCCCGGGCGACTGGCGACGCGTGTACGAGGGCCGAGAGCCGCTGGCGCGCGTGCGAGAGCTGCAGCCCGAGACGGTCTATCGCCTCCGCGTGCTGGCGCTCAACGCGGACGGCCTGGCCAGCGCGCAGTCCACCGTCTCGCAGCTCTGCACGACGAGCAAGAGCGACGCGCGGCGCCTCGCGCGACTCCAGCGCCGACCTGCAGGAGCGGCGGACGTCTTCACGGTCGAGTGTGGACCGGAGGAAGGCGACCTCGTTCTGGGAGACACGGTGCTCTTCTGCGAGCGACTCTCTCGCGCGGGCGGAGCAGGCGACCCGGGACTGGCACAGGCCTCCGTGTACTCGACGGCCAGTGGCCCGGACGCGCTGGGGGAGCGCACGGTGGCCGCCAGAGTCGTCGGCGTGTCCGCCCACCCGCGCCACGGCACGGTGCTGGCGCTCACAGTCGTCTGGAGCACGGTGCAGCTCTACGGCGACGCGGGGGGCGGTGGCGGCAGTGGCAGTGGCAGTGGCAGCGCCAGGAGACGCGGCACGACCAGCTCCATCCACACGGCGAGTCGCGACTTGGCGGACGCCGGGGCGGGCTTCGCACTGGCGCCCGACCTCAAGATCTCGAGACGCGAGCGCAGCTTGTACCGCTTCGACACCTTCCGCGCCGAGTGGCTCGACGAGGCGGCGCGGTTCCCGAGCACCTGGGAGAAGTAGGCATCTGTAGACACTGGAGGACGTAGATGGACATTGGAGGACCACGGTGGACACAAGAGGACACAGGGTGGACAACCCGATGCAATGACAGCAGACGACCGCCAAGACGGCCGAGGGCGTGGGGTGGGTGGCCTTGTTTGCACGCGCGCCGGCGGTCAGGAGGACGCTGGGGGGCGGTCGCTAGTGTGACAGCTGGATGTCGCGCATGAGCTCGCAGAGCTCGTCGTCCACGTACGCGGGCGCGTCACGCGCCTGGCCGCGTCGCCGGCCCTGGTCTCGCAGCTCCTGCAGCAGCGCCTTGGGCTGGGGCTCGGCCTGGCCGTCGGCGGCCTTGCGGATGAAGACGACGCTGTTGACGTCCTGCTCGCTCGGCTTGAGCTCCAGCGCGCCGCGCGAGCCCGGGAAGGCGCGCTGCAGCCGCAGCAGAATGTCCTGATACAGCACGCGCTCGCGACACGACACGTTGAGCAGCAGCACGCCGCGCGGGGCCAGCAGCGCGTGCACGTGCGCCAGGAAGGCGTCCTCCACGAAGGCCACGGGCGGACAGCTCATACCCACGTCGCGCTGCTTGGCGTCCACGTCCACGATGATCGAGTCGAAGCGCGGCGCGTCGGCCGCGGGGAGCTGCGCCTGCTGCGCCACGTACTCCAGCGCGTCCGAGACCACGACGCGCATGCGCTCGCCCTGCGTGAAGCCGAAGAACTGCTCGGCCACGTCCACGATGCTCGGGTCCAGCTCGCAGGCCGTCACGTCCATGGCCGGCACGTTATCGTGCAGGTACTGCGCCAGGCAGCCTCCGCCCAGACCAAGCACCAGCGTGCGGTGCGGGGCGCTGACCGACGGCCGTGCCGCCAGCGACGCCGCGTGCAGCGCCGCCACCATGCCCTTGTGGTACTCGAAGGCCAGGTAGGCCGTGTCCACGACACCGCCCGCCTGCGCCTTCTTGCGCTTCTTCTGGTTCTTCTTCTTGGCGCGCTTCTTGGCCTTCTTGGCCGCCGCAGCCTCTTCCGGCGTGAGACTCGGGGCGTCGACATCAGCAGCGGAAGCAGCAGAAGTCGAAGTGGGGGCAGGAGCAGCGGAACCAGGCGGCAGGAGCTTCACCTCGCTCTGGATGACGTTGGTGTTGCTGAGGAAGACGAGGCGCCGCAGCCGCTGGCCGTCGTCCTGCACCTCCTCGATGAAGAAGCTGCCGCTGAGCGGCGACGTGCCCTGGTGCACCACATTGCGCGAGCCGAGGCCCTCCTCGACGGTCAGGTACGGGATCTGCTCGTCGGCGCGCAGCGAGTCGGGCGCGAGCTCCAGCACCTTGGCGTTCAGCTCGTCCTGCACCTGCGCCGTGCTCTCGAAGGCGTGGCCGCCGCGGCCCAGCGCCACGAGGATGAGGCGGCTGAAGCCGGCACCGTTGGCCAGCTCCAGCGCGCCTTCCTCCGTCGCGAACATCCACTCGTGCTCGCGGCCCTGCGGGATGAGGAACACGGCGCAGCTGCCGTTGGGCCCGCGCAGACTCACGTCCACAAGCCGCAGCGTGAAGCGCGGACTCACCTGCGCGTCTCCAGCAGTGGCAGTAGGAGTAGCAGTAGCAGCGGTAGCAGGAGAAGAGGAGGAGGCGTCCTGGGCGTCCTGGGCGTCGTTGGCGATGAGCTCCACGACCTCCTGGCGGCCCACCTGCAGCTGGCGCAGCGCCGCCTGCGTCATGGCGTACCACTGCGTGGCCTCCACCTCGTGCGTGAGCCAACGCTGCCTCGCGTGGCCCGAGGCGCTCCGGAACTCCTTGGCGCCGTAGCGAGCCGTGTGCGGCGCCTTGGACTCGCGCGGGCACTTGAGAGCCGCGGCCAGGAAGGGCGCGAAGGGCTTGCGCGCGTCCCGAGGCAGCTCCTGCACGCCCACGGACCAGGCGGCGTCGCTCTCCGAGCTGAAGAAGCCCAGGACGTGCGCGAGGATAAAGTCCTGCGCCATGGTGACGCAGCAGTAGCGGCCGCCGGGCGCCAGCACGCGCTGCACCTCGCGCAGCATGCGCGACGCGTCGGCGCGCACGTCGGGCGAGTCCTCGGCCATGAGCGCGTCCAGAGCGCCCTTGTCCAGCACGAGGTCGAAGCTTCCGGGCGCCAGGGCGTCCATGCGTGTCATGTCCATGACCTCCCAGCGCAGCGCCGGGTGCTTGCGCCGCATCTCGTCGATGACGCGCTCGCTAAAGTCGACGCTCAGCAGGTCCGAGAAGCCATCGTTGGCCAGCTCGGCGCTCAGCGCCGAGTTGCCACAGCCCACCACCAGCACGCGCACCTGCGCCTTGAGGCGGCGCTGCAGAGACGCCACGTCCGGCAGCGCCAGCAGCGCGTGCAGCGCCGGCCGCAGGTGCGCGTACTCGCCGTACCACTCGAAGGCGCGCTCGCCGCGCTTCTGGAAGAAGGTGTCCCAGTACTCCTTCTTGCGGAAATCCTCCGCCTGGCGCGGCAGCAGCTCGTGGCTCATGGCGGCGGTGCGAAGAGGGGCAAGCAGGCAGGCTGGCAGGCAGGGAGAGCGAGCAGGGCGAGCGAGCGGGGCGAGCTGCTCGGATGGCTGGAGCCAATTGCTTGTCGTTTTGATGCCTGTCACTCCTGTTGGCGACGACGCTCCGGTGACACTAAGGTCAGATCCGGTGGCAATAGCATGCGTGGGGTACACCCTTTTTGCCATACTCCTGAGAACCTTTCGTCAGACATATTGCAGTTCACATATGTCAGATGGCAGGCTCGAGGAAGCCGCCTCTGAGCCAGCCACAAGACGCCAAGCAGCGGGAGCGACAAGCAGGACAGAGCACCAAGGCAGCAATGGACGGAGGTACGGCGCCCGCCCCGCATCTGCTGCGATGGACGGCGTCTCCCCCGCGGCCGAACAGCTGGACGGCTGCGTGCGGCACGCGGTGGCGGTTCTTGGGCTGTTCGCGGCGCTCTGGGGGCCGCACAGTGGCGCTGGAACGGGAGCTAACTATGTGTGTCGTGCGTGTGGACGTGCGTTGCTGCTCGCGCGCGCCGCAGACAAGAAGACGTCGCTGAACCCGGCGGCCAAGTCGTTCTCGTTCAACCCGACGGCCTCGACGTGGACGCCGCCGGCGGCCTTCACGCCGCCGCCGCCGGCCCCGGCCCCCAAGCCGGCCTTCGACGTGGCCATGCCCGTGCCCAAGAAGGGCGGCGCTGCCGTGGTGGCCACCCCCGCACCCCTGGAGGAGAAGGTGGAGCAGCTCTCGGTCCAGGACGAAGATCCGTCCCCGACGTCGGCCCCGGCCCAAGCCGTGGAGGAGCCCAAGCAGGAGGAGCCCAAGCAGGAGGCGCCCAAGCAGGAGGAGAAGCCTGCGGCCAAGCAGGAGGCGGAGGACGACGACGACGAGGAGGACGAAGGCACGTTCGAGGGCGAGGAGGAAGTGGGCGACGAAGACCCGCGCGAGCACCTCAACGTGGTGCTCATCGGGCACGTGGACGCCGGCAAGTCGACACTGTCGGGCAACCTGCTGTACCTGATGGACATGGTGGACAAGCGCACGATCGAGCGGTACGAGCGTGAGGCCAAGCAGCGCAACCGCGAGTCGTGGTTCCTGGCCTTCATCATGGACACGGGCGAGGAGGAGCGCGCCAAGGGCAAGACGGTGGAGGTCGGGCGCGCGCACTTTGAGACGGAGAACCGGCGCTTCACCATCCTAGACGCGCCCGGCCACAAGAACTATGTGCCCAACATGATCCAGGGCGCGTCGCAGGCCGATGTGGGGCTGCTGGTCATCTCGGCGCGCAAGGGCGAGTTCGAGACGGGCTTCGACCGCGGTGGCCAGACGCGCGAGCACGCCATGCTGGCCAAGACGCTGGGCATCAACAAGCTCGTGGTGGTCATCAACAAGATGGACGAGGCCAACTGGGCGCAGGAGCGCTTCGACGAGTGCGTGACCAAGCTGCGGCCCTTCCTGCGCACCTGCGGCTTTGCTGTGAAGCGCGACGTGGCCTTCATCCCCGTCTCGGGGCTCTGTGGCGACAATGTGAAGGAGGTGGTGGAGAAGAGCAAGGCCCCGTGGTACGAAGGCACGTCGCTCATCACGTTTATGGACACAATGCACATTGGCGGCCGCAACGCCGACGGCGCGCTGCGTGTGCCCGTGCTGGACCGCTACTCGGACCGCGGCACGGTTGCGCTGGGCAAGGTGGAGTCGGGCGTGCTCAAGACGGGCCAGAAGGTGCTGCTGATGCCCACGAGCGAGAAGGCCGTGGTGAACCAAGTATATATTAACGACCTGCCCGTGCGCACGGCCAAGCCCGGCGAGAACGTGACCATGCGGCTGTCGTGCGGCCTGGACGAGGTGCAGAAGGGCTTCGTGCTCTGTGGCGCCAAGGAGGAGAACCCGCCGCGCGCCATCCACGCCTTCGCGGCGCAGATCGCGCTGGTGGACACGCTGGAGCACCGTCCGCTGCTCACGGCCGGCTACAAGTGTATCCTGCACATCCACACGGTGGCGCAGGAGTGCACCATCTCCAAGCTGCTGCGTCCCATCGACCCCAAGACGGGCAAGCCCGTCAAGAAGCCCGTGACGTTCATCAAGCAGGGCCAGTCGGTCATCTGCCGGATCGAAGTGGAGCAGAGCATCACGGCCGAGACCTTCAAGGACATGCCGCAGCTGGGCCGCCTCACGCTGCGTGACGAGGGCAAGACCATCGCCATCGGCAAGGTCATGCAGCTGGGCAAGTAAGGCAGCAGACATGACATCCAACCGGCCAGCTGAGGACCGCTAGACGGCAAGACGGCAAGACGGCGAAACGGCGAGACGGCCCGGGCAAGCGCGTCGGGGTCCCCAGTCCGCTGCTGCTTTGGCCGTTCAAGCGCAGGAGGACAACGGTCCTCCGTCTTCCTCCTGTCGACTTGGGCCCCGAGCCATTGAGCCATTGGGACAGCAGACCGTCTCGTCCTTGCGGTCGACGGCGCTCGGTGGCGTCCTGCGCGGTGAGCGGCTGTCTCCACGCCCAAAGAAGACAAATGCATGTGCTTTTTCGGCTTGTTCTGCTGTTAGCGTCGGGCCGTCGGTCGTTTGGGCCGCCCATTGTTCGCTGCGAGACTCTCCTGGCCGCCGTCTCCTCCTGATCGTCGTCGTCTATGCTGGAGCCTGCCTGCTGTCTCGCTTGCTGCCTCGCTGTTGTGGTTGTGGTCGCTGTTGTCGTGGCGCTCGTCTCGGAGTCGCGAGTCTCGTGTCTAGAGGCCGGAGGATGCCGCGACGGCCGTGCCCATCTGCTCCCTTGCGACGGCAAAGACGGCGACCAGCGAGGCCAACTGCAGCTCCTCCGTGGTGCCGTTGGCCAGACGGTGCTCGAGCTTGGCCAGCTCGTCGTATACGTACATGCGGCAGCGCGGCGGCAGCTCCAGCGTCGTGGTGTGGCGGTACACGTCCTGCAAGATGTCACTGGTGGCGTAGCCCTTGAGCTTCTGCATCTCGGCGCACTTGCGCACGGCCACAGGGAAGTTCTCGGTGAGAAGCCACTGCGCCACGGCCGCAATGTCCCTCGGTAGCGGGTTGCCCGTGCACAGGTACACGTTGGCCTCGTTCACCACGTCGTGCGCCATGGACGTGGCCTGCAGGATGTTGAGGATGCGGCGCATGTCGCCTTGGCCGAGGCGCAGGATGGCCTTGAACCCGTCCTCCGTCATGTTGAGCCTGCGGTAGAGCACAGCAGCGTTAGTGATGATGGCGTTGGGGTCAGCAGCAGGTGAGCGTAGTAGACAGAGAAGGAGGGAGGGAGACGAACTTTTCTAGCTCGGCAATGTGCTTCACGCGGCCCTGGACTTGACTTTCGCTCAACGGCGCGAAGCGGAAGCGCGTGCAGCGTGACTGCAGCGCCGGGATGATCTTGCTCACGTAGTTGCAAATGAGGCAGAAGCGCGCGTTCTTGGTGTACTTCTCGATCACTGGCGTCGTGCCACGAGAGCAGCAATGATAGCGACGATAGGAGAAGTCAGTCGGTGATATCAAGGTCTCCTGGACGACAGGAGCGACACTGTACCTCGACGTAGAGAAAACTGCGCGTCGTTGGTCATGGAGTCAGCCTCGTCCAGGATGATGAGCTTCACGCCTTGGCTGTAGGGAGAGAAATGCACGTCAGCCGAAGAAACACAAGCCGAGAGATTGAGTGAGCTGCGGCTCCAGCAGGTTGGTCACGCACCTAAAGAGTTTCTTGGTGCCGGCGAACTCCTTGATCTGGTTGCGCACGACGTCGATGCCGCGGTCGTCCGAGGCGTTGAGCTCCAGCACCATGGAGCCGTAGTTCTTGCCGTAGAGGCGCCGCGCCGCCGCGATCATCATGGAGGTCTTGCCCGTACCCGGCGGCCCATAGAAGAGCAGGTGCGGCAGCTTCTGCGCGTCAATGAGGCGGTTGAGCGTCGATATGATGTCCTGGTGCGCGATGAGGTCGTCTAGACTGGACGGCCGATACTTCTCCACCCATGGCCACGACTCGGTCGAGCGGTTGCGCGACGAGATGCCCTCGAACCTGTCGCCAGGCACACAGCGCCCCAGAGAATGAGAGAAACGCACACGCAAAGTGTACGTCAGTCTGTGCGCTTCCTGTAGCTGCAAGTTCCGCGTGGGCGCGCTGGGGAACGTACGCGACAGCGGCGTCGGCCGACTTCATCTCCACGTCCGCCATCGAATCTGCTCCTTTGTTCGTGTAGCTCTTCGCTTTGGCGCCATTTGGGCCGAAGCGGGAAGCAGACAGGCTTTCCATTGGTGGATATGCGGTCTTTCTGCCCAATGGAGTTTTAACCAACCGGTGTTTCGGCCAATGAAGAGGCAGATGCAGAAATCATCTCAGCTTCTCCTGAACGAGGAGAAGAGAGAGAAGGCAGACAGTCACGAGGCAGTGAAGACGGCGGCCATGGAGGACCCGAAGGAGCTGGAGAAGTTGCAGGAGCAGATCCAGAAGGGCACAGAGGAGACCAAGAGCTACCTGGCCTCGGTACGGTGGCGGTGGCGCGGGTGGGGGCTGACGTGTGTGACGTGGTGGGCTCGACTAACGCGTCGCGTCTCTTGTGTGCTGCTGTGTTGCTGTGCTGTAATGGGAGCAGCTCAAGGCGAAGCTGGCCGAGTACGACGAGACGTACAGTGTGTCGGAGACGGCCACGTCCTACCTGCAAGCGGGTATTGACCGCGCGCACAAGTCGGTGGACGAGCTCAAGGAGCTGGGCGAGACGCTCAAGGAAAAGTCCAAGAGCACGTCGGCGCCCGTGGTGGGCGTGGCCAAGGCCTCGTTCAGCAAGGTCAACTCGGCGCTGGAGGCACTCAAGGACAGCGGGCGCGCCTACGACCAGAAGTTCCGAGTATGTGTGCCTCGTGCTGGGAATTCAGTCTTTGTATGGCGTAAGACACTCAAGCGTGTGTTGTTGTTGCTGTGGAACGTAGGCGAGCGTGACCGGCTCGGTGGACTCGGTGAAGGGCGGCGTGTCGTCGGCCTCGACCACTGTGTCCAGCTCCATTGAGCACATTGTGGTGGCCACGCGCGAGAAGACGAGCTCCAGCTTTGAGCAGCTCAAGGAGACGCTCTTCAGCGCCGGCCATGGCGCGTATGGTACGTCTCCGCCCGTTATACCCCTTGTTGTGTGTACTTTAGCCATGTGTCTGACCCGTTTTGGCGATTGTTGTTGCTGTACAGTTGTCGCGGGTGGCATGGTGTCCAAGGCGGAGCAGCTGGACGGCCGGTACGGCGTGACGGGCACGATGGCGGGCGTGGTGGGCAGTGTGGCGGACAGGGTGACAGACCTGGACCGTAAGCTGGGCGTGTCGGCCACAGCCATGAAGGTGGATGAGAAGGTGACGGGTGGTATGGGCGTGGGTCTGGTCAACAAGGGCGTGGTGCTCGTCAACGACTCGGTGGAGTACGTCACGGGCGCACTGCAGCAGGCCAAGATGACGGCGGCCGAGGCCAACAGCCCCGCGGGTCAGACGCCGCCCAAGTTCGTGGCCACGGAGACGACAGCCGCGGAGACAGAGACGAAGGCTGGCCCAGCCACCAAGGAGTCTTAAGCCCGGACGCAGCTAAGCTAACCAGGCACCCAGCAGCCATGCAGCTTTGCAATCCATTCCATTCCACGTGCCTGGCAGCGACATATTGCCTGCTTTGTGTCATAATCATACTCCGCTTCAACCAGAGTGGCGGTCTCTCCAAGCTATAAATACAAGGTTGGGGGAAACGGTCGGCGCTAGAACCAACGACTAACATGCAGGGCTGGACATTTGCCTGCCGGGTGTCTGTATAGCTGTCTTGCTGCCGGCACAGGCGCCTGTCCGGCCCAGTCTCTAGCGGTAGCGCTGCCTCGCCTTCCCCCGCGCTCGCTTGCTTCGCCTCGGAGCGTGGCTGGCTGGGCCCGCGGCGCCGTCGAAGCTACGCGTTCGCCGCATGGTCCTGCCCCCGTCGAGTGGTGCACCCCCGAGGACGCGGTGAGCATGGCGGGTCTTAAGCGCAAGGCCAAGCGGCTGGTGCCGCCCGATTTGCTGCACCGCGTGTCGTCGCGCATGCGCCGCACGGTCAAGCGCCGCATGAAGGGTGAGAGTCGGCGCCAATGGATCGAGCGCAACCTGCACGACTCGGAGGCCGGCATCATCCTGGACGTGGTGCAGTGCACCTTCAGGTTTGTATCAGCTGGCTGCAAACATTAGCGAGATGAAGCTTTGTCTGTTTCTAAAATGGTGGTGCTGATACTGTGGATGCGTGTCGTGGTGCAGCTTGGCCATGGTCATCTCCGTCGTGGAGCAAAACTGGACCAAGTCGAGCTCCACCATTCAGACATCCAACCTTGTGATCGACACGGTCAACTTGGCGGCAACGCTAGGCAACATTAGTCTCAGGTGCGTCTACTGGTCTCAGCCCAGTGACTCCTTCTCACCTTGCTATTGCAGTGCAGACACTGAGAGGCCGGGCTGCGTGCGTGTGGTAGGTTCTACTCGGCGAGCAATCGCAGGAGCTTCATGCTGCATTGGCTCTCGCTGGTGGAGATGGCATGCGTGTTCCCGCTGCTGGTGGAGTTCATTGCGCTGCTACTTAACACGGAGCCGCAGAAGTACGTATTCCGCATGCTGCTCATGGTGCGCGCGATGCGGCTGCTCCAGTTCTACCGCCTGCTGCGGCTCGCCAAGTCGACAAAATTCCGGCAGGCTGTGTTGATCGGGCTTACTACGCTCTCCATTATCATCTGCTCCGCCGTCTTTATGCAGGTACGCACTGACGCACTCAGTTGAGCCTTGGGAAAGCCCCAGCACCCAGCACTGTTCTCGGGAAGCAAGCTGTCTAACACGCTCTATTCGATCGTAGAGCATCGAGTATTGCGACCCAGACTATCCCGGAACCGTAGTTGTGCAAGTTGCGGGACAAAACTGCCAAGACCTGTCTTTCTTGGACTCGCTCTACTTTGTCTGCATCACCATCGGAACTGTCGGGTACCCAAACGTCTCGTGTCCTCGTCGAAATGGGACGTAATGATCTACAGAAGGCAGTCACTGACGGTTGTCGTGCCAACTCCTTTTGATCATCCCTTGCAGATTTGGTGACATCGCGCCCAAGTCGAGCATGGGCAAGGCGTTCGACGTGGCGCTCATCTTGTTCGCTAGTGTCTTGATCCCTCTCCAGCTCAGCGGATACACATATATTCTCAGTCGAGAGGTGAGGAAGAGCGACTGCCTTGCGCCGATACGCCGTATTAGCGGTGGTGCGGAAGGACTTAAACCGTGTTTGTGCGCACATCTGCTGCTCTAGACAGCGTTTGATAAGAAGTACAACCCTGACAAAGGCACGCAGCATGTATTGTTGTGTGGCGAGGTGGAGAACGGCGCCTTGCTCTTCTTCCTACACAACTGGCTGCACAAGGACGAAGAGCGGCGGACCCGTCGAAAAGTGATCATCCTCGCACCCACGCTGCCGTCCAGCAACCTACGACGAGTGTTACTCCACCCAGACTACGAAGAGCGCGTAGTGTACCTCCAAGGCTCAGCCATGGTTGCCGCTGACCTCCAGCGCGCCGCAGCTCCGTCAGCAGAGTACTGCTTCGTCATGGTTAAAAAGCACAGCGAAGCACTGGACCAAAACGACACGGCCGCGAACCTCATCACGTGCTCCGTGCGCAAGAACAACCGACATGGTACGTCCTAGACGTGCCGAAATACCTTGTTGGATTTCCAGTGCTTCTGTCTCACAGTGTGACTTCGTGTGTGGCGTGGTTTGCGACGCAGCTCCCCTTCACGTGCAAGTGTCCAAGTTCGACAACACGCGGCATTTCCAAATCTCTGGTGCGACGGCCGTTATCTGCCTGGAGCAGCTTAGACTGGCCTTCTTCGGCAAGTGCCTGTGGATACGGGGACTGAATCCGTTTCTGGGGAACCTCTTCCAGAAGTTCGGGGATGCTGAGGAGTCCAGGTACGTCCGCCGAGTGCTTGTACCACCTGATCTCATTCCTAGTGGAGCTTTACGCTATCATTTCTTCTGTCTAACGCGTTCTTCTTCTCCTGTACTGGGCTTGGTAGGGGGTACTGGCTGTCCGATTACCTCACCGGGTGCTCGCATCGGATCTGCGAGGCCTCCATCCCGCCCTTCCTGCTCCACATGTCATCGTACCGTGCCCTAGCCATCCTCATCTACCGCGAATTCGGCGTGCCTGTGGTTGGATTGCGCACGATCGAAGACACGGCCATCGTTTACCCTGTGGACCAGACTCTGGGGGACGGGAACTTCCACGGCATCTTCTTCCTGGCTCGAAGCAACGACGTAGCGCTCAAGATTGAGAAGTTGACGCCCGCCGTGTTCTCTCGACACCCGGATATTTCCCCTGTACTAAGCAACAACAACAGTCACGCCGCCCGAACCGTCACGAGTATCCTGAACGTCATGGAGCAGAAGATGCTCTTCCGCCGCATGTCCGTGGCCTTCGGACAAGAAGAACACCCCTCGTCAGCAGCACATGAAACGCTTCACCAGGTAAACACACGGGCACGAATGCCCTCCGTAGGCTTGAGCATGTTTTCGCATCGAGCGCAGGACAAAATCTCGCCCATTGACACGGATAACTACAACGGCGATGCCACCGTGGAGCACAAAATCCCGGAAGATGACGCCAAAGAGCCTGTGGAGTCCAAGCGTTCTCCTCATGGGCAGGCTCCACAGCCCGCAGAACCGCAACACTATTCTCTGGGCAACAAATCCCCGACAGCTGGGTCGAAACCTCCAAGAACACTCATCCCGGTCATCGCACTGAGCCCCGCCGAGCTCATCAGGAAGGTCAATTCACCTCAGGTTCGCACGCCGAGAGATCCAGTCATAAAGCCACTGTCCAGCCGCACACCACGCAGTAGTCAAGATCGTTCGGGTGAGGAAGTGCCACGTGCAGGCTCCGCAGGTCGGGCTACCAGTGACTCAGTAGATCCCGTACTAGGCAGCTCGAGAAGAACCACCGTCCTGGGGAGGCCGGTTGTCGGCGACAAGATCAAAACAGGCCGAGTCACTCCCGGCAGGCTCAGTACCACTAACTTGCTGCCGGAACAGCAATGCATCAACGAAGACGAGGAGGACCAATCCGTGCCGCGAAGGAGTTGGGCGCCGGCACCCATGATACAGCGCCCTTCGGTGCTTGTCAGTGGGAACAACCTGCGCACTCGCATTCGCCATTTGTCGCTGTGCTTCCGTCGCGAGCCGCCGCCGCCGACGCTGGCCGACCACTTTGTTGTGTGCGGCACTCCCAGCAACTACGCCGACTTCCTTGCCAATCTTTCCGACCTGGACGAAAAACTCCCTGGCGTCGTGTTTGTCACGCCGAGAAACTTAACGGAGAAGGACGTCCAAGCCCACCAACTGCACGAAAACCTCTACTTTGTACGCGGCTCGCCGCTGAGTATCCACGTGTTCCATGCCGCACGCATGTTTCACGCGCGCAGCATCTTGATCATCTCGTACTGCGGTGTGGAGTACGACCGAGATCAAGAGACAGAGGTGGAAATGGAGACACTGGACGAGAACATGGCCGACGTAGACGCCATCACCACCCACCGTTTCATCAGCGAAGCCCTACAGAACGAGTTGTCACGCGAGGAGAACCGCACTGTCAGCACCGGAGCGCCAGTCATCCCGCTCCTGGTGGCCGAGATGATCCGACCCAGCAACGTCAAGTTCCTTATCGACCGCAGCGGCTCGCTCTACAACGAGAAGACGGTACTCAACGAGACGCGGCAACGTGAGCTTCTCAAAGACCTCAAGTTCTTGGATGAGTCCTTCTTCAGCCCGTTGTACACGTCGGGGCACATCTACTTCTCCAACTTCAGCGACGCGCTCATGGGTTCGTGCTCCAACCAGGAGCTGCTCATCGAAATGGTGACGCAGCTCATCATCAGCGGCAACATGAGCATGCAGCTGCCGAACCGTGATGCCAGGTCGCGCCACCGCCTCACACAGATCCAAGCGCCCACGCGGTATCACTTCCGCCCCTACGCGCTGCTCGTGGAAGGCCTTCTGCACAATGAGGTAGCGTGCTAGCGATCTTGGCTCTGCTCTTGCTGTGAACTGGCATCCATTCCCACGCCACCCCTTGCTCACACTGGAACCTGTGCTGCTGTTGCTGCGCATAGGACACCATGACGCTCGGTATTTACCGGAATTACAGCTCGCGCACTTCGCCGCCTTTCGTCTTCACAAATCCACCACCGGACGAAATTGTGACCCCGCAAGACTTGCTCTTTGTGATCAAATAAACATCTGCAAGCCCGGGTCGGGTTGGCTCGCTTGTTCTCTGTTCTCCTACCCCAGCTGTGCATTAACATCATACCAAACATCCAAGTGGCACGTGGTTTGCAAGCGTGCTGGAGCCAGCTTGACCGTCTGGCCGATACTTCAGTAGACTGTGACGGAACAAAACTCCTGCCGACCTATCGCAAGCAGCGCGTCACCCGACGGCGCCCACTGAAGCCCAAGTGCTTGGAAATTGGCTGCAAGGAGGAACAAGCGAAGCAAACACACATTGACAACTCCAGTGGGTGAGTGCAGTGGTTGGCGACCACCTCTACAGCTAAAGACGTGCGCACCGATGGGGATGTCGATCCACGAGATGCCGTCGATGGACCAAAGATGCACGCGGTTGTCGCCGGACGAGATGGCGAGACGTGAGTTCACGGGATCCCAGCGCAACTGTCGGACGGGCTCGAGTAACGACACAACCGCCTCCAGCTTGAGCGTCTCTGTTTGCCAGATCCACACGTTGTACGGCATCTGGTCGCTTTTGGTGGCGATGAAGGCCGAGTCGGCACTCCATGCCACGCGACTGATGCCAAGCTTCGGGTTCTCCTTCCTGCAACAGATTCAAGGCATTCCAATAGCCGCCACGAGTTCGTTCAGTCCACTCTCGGACACGCTCCATAACAACAGTAAGAAGGAGTCGCTTACGACATAGTCCGTAGTCACGTACAGTGGATCTGACGCGATGGTGCGGACGGAGAAGGGCGGTTCGCGCACCACGAAGCAGATATCGCGCTGCTTCTTTCCCCCTGCTGCCTGTGCCGCAGCTGACGCCGCTTGGAGTGAGTTGGACAGCAACGACGAGCTCCGCTGCGCCACAGCCACGCGCTTCCCCTGCGGTCGCTCCATCACGTTCGCGTCGGCGAAGTTCTCTTCGTACTCCACCTGTCACACGAATCAACCAAATACCACATACGCTAGTGTCAAGGAGCGGGCCTTGCTATGACCTCAATAAGTTCGAACGTGGTGTAGAGCAGCTCAAGATATAAGCTTGGCGTACAGCTGTCTGGTTCACGCGGGAGCTCGTGACGGCGACGCTCTCGTGGTCCAAGTCTGCGATAGGCTTCCACGTGAGGTGGCTCAACACACGCAAGCGCTCGTCGTAGCTGCCTAGCGCCAGGAATTGGCCCGACGCGGACCAGGCCATGGCCTTCAAGCCTAAAGCATTCTCATAGGCCTGATACAGTACATTTGACCCGCATTGACGCATGGCCAAGCGTGTCGAGCGTGAGAAATGGAGTCGATATCCTTAGTGAAGAGAAGAGCAAAGCTGCCTACCTGGTACTTGGCTAGAAGCGCACCATCAGGTGCGTACAAGAGCACGCGGAACTCCAAATGGCTGTCGCGTACGGCGATAGCTCTAGCGTAGTAACCCAACAAGCAAGCAGCAGTCCGAGTTGGTTATGCATATGAGAGCAACGGCGTCGCAGCACTCGCTAGGAGATCATTTACGCAGACGTACGCGTTGTCGGGTGACCAATTGATCTCGACACAGTCGTAACTTTCGATGGGGAAATGCGCCGTGAGCTCCCAGGTCTCGCAGCTGTAGACGCCAACGAAATCCTTGCCGTCATGACGCTCCGCCACTGCCAAGAACTCGCCGCTGGCAGAGAAGGACAGCCCTTCGGCCGCCAGCTTGGGCGTGCGGATGGTGCACTTGGCCGCCGGGTTCTCTAGCGACCAGACCGTCGCATGCAACTGAAAGTCCGAGACCGTCAGCAAGTGGCGCGCGTCGGGCACCCACTTGGCGAACACAAGGCCCGCTACGCCCTCCGTGATCTTACAGCTCCAGGACGCGTCCTGCACCGACCAGATCTGCACCACGGCGCGTTTGTACATGGCCGTCGCCACGAGCTGCGAGTCCGCGGACCAGGCCAATGCCTGGATCACGTCCACGGCCGAGAAGCGCTGCACAATCTGCAGCGTTTGGGCCTCGCGGATGATCAGGCGGTTGCCGCTCGCCGCTGCGAAAAAGCGCCCGCATGGCGACCACCGCGCCAGGCCGTGCGTCACCCGCATGGCCGCCGACACCTCCGCCTGCGCCTCCATCGAGGCGTCCAATGAAGCCGCTGTCGGCATTGCTTCAGCGTGGAGCTTTGCAAGAATTGGCCTCGCCCATATGCTGTACCACGAGGCATTCATATGCCAAACAAGAGGTTCGGACCGAGAACACCTCGCGAAAAGCTCTGACTTGACTTGGCTTGAGCGGATTGACATGGGGCGCGGCCGCAAGTGGAGTTCGCAAGAGGACGAAGCGCTGGCGCGCGCGTACGCGGCCATTACGGCGGAGCAGTACACACGCGGGTCCACCTTCTGGGAGGCGCTGCGCAGCCGCATGGAGTCGCCACGCAGTACCCGCGCGCTCAAGAACCGCTGGGCGCTCATCTCGCACGAGATTTCCGTGTTTGTGGGCTGCGTCGCGCGTGTAGCGTCCAAAAAGCGCGGCGACGGCGGCGACGGAGATTCCAAGGCGAATAGGGCCGTGGGGGGCCTGGGCGACGATCGCGCGCTGGTGGATGAGGCCATGGCGCTGTTCTCCGAATCCATGGGCGCTACCTTTGCCTTCCTATCGTGCTGGGCGCTGGTGCGTCACTGCTCCAAGTTCCGCATGGGCAGTAAGCCTGATACACAGAAGCGTGAGCACGACGCGAGTGATGCTAGTGACGTAGCGGAAACGAGGGAAGAAGCGCCCACCGGGCAACAGCGTCATCATCAACCGTCGAATGCCCGGACGAGTGTTCCTACTGCTGCTGCTGCTGCTTCTGGCGGTTATCCTGGTGTGTTCAGGTCACTCGAGACGGCGACGGTAGTGAAGAAACCGCGGTGGTCGGTCACCGAGGCCGGGAACGATGTGTCTGCTAAGCCAGAGGTCTCCGTGGCTTCCACGCAGGTGTTGCAGCAGCTGCTGGCTGAAGAGATGAAGCGCAAGAATGATCTGCAGGAGGACGAGGTGGCACTCAAGCTCTTCTCGGCCGCGCCCGAATCCGACGAGTCTCGGCGTTTCTTCGCGCTGCTCAAGAGAAAGAAGCTGCTAGTGTTGGAGCGCCAAGTGGACGAGCTGGAGCAGCAGACTCGACGGTAGGTTCTGCTCTTGTTGTCAAATTCCTTGGTCTTTCAATCTCCAATGGATGAAAGTGGACGGTTGTGGGGGACTGGAGCCACCAATGCATGCGTGTTCAGGTCATCAAGGAGATCGTCTCCATCTACAACTCGAGCTCCCAGCTACGTCCTCTCTGTACTGCGCTGCCTCATGGGAGCGGGTCTGGA
This sequence comes from Halophytophthora polymorphica, assembly GCA_023338205.1. NCBI lineage: Eukaryota > Oomycota > Peronosporomycetes > Peronosporales > Peronosporaceae > Halophytophthora > Halophytophthora polymorphica. The sequence continues at coordinate 4,250 of JAADYJ010000221.1, read as the reverse complement.
AGATGTCGCTGGTCCTGTCGGTCACCAGGGGCGCGCTTCCTGGGCACAGGCCTGTACGTCACACTTCCATTTTCTGCTGCTCGTGATGGCGGCGTCGGCGGCTGGAGTGTACTTGGGGCCCTGCCAGTAGAGCTCCACAGCCGTCGCAGGTCTAAAGCGTGGTCACGGTCTCCAGGACCTTGGGCCGCAGTCTCCCCTGCTTCTGTCATCGTACAGAGGCGGCGTCGATAGCGGAGAAATCGACCGAGTTGCAGCGAGCGCATCTGGAGACGCGGCCGTCCATACGGTTAAGCAGCCGAAATTGCATCTTCACCTCGTGGAACTGCTTGTAGTTCGCTTCGTCGGAGAGCGCGAAGCAGGCGCCAGCGTCGCGGCAGTTCGGGAGCTAGGTGTCGCGCGTCAATACGATACGCTCTTCCGTCGCTGCAAGCGCCAACATGGCGCTCTTGAGGTCTTGGTCTGGCATAGATCGACCGGAATCGGTGTTCCAGATGGCCACGTCCACGCCAATGGTGCGAAGCCAGCGCCCTACCTGCGTGACCATGGGGTCTGCCAAGAACTTGTAGTCAACGTGATGGGGATGACTCTCACTTTCACTGCTCACGTCAGTGTCTTCCGCAGTTGTAAGCGTAGAGTGGCTCGAACTTCACGCTGTGGACAAGTCCGCAACGAGCTCGACGTCCATCGACCTGAAGAAAGCCTTAGGCGTCGTTCAGATGGGTTGATTCAGGGCCCCACAGCCCACTGCCAAGTTCTCAGAGCTTTCCAGCCTTGCATCTGCCAGAAACCGGATCGTTGGCGACGATGATGATATCAAGGAAGAGTCTGACTGGCTGCTGCGATGACCGAAGGGTGCGACGGTGCCGGGCGCGAACCCGAATACCTCGCGGCACTCCGACGTGATGGCCAGACGGACCTTACGACGGCCGACGCCGCAGCTTCGCACGATCTGAGCAGTGTTGAGCTTGCGGTTGGTCTCGATGCACGCTACACAGGGAAGATCTGCAATAGTCACCACACAATGCAGGTGCTGTTAGACTGAAACAGGCATGGAATATTGCACTACCCACAGTGACCGCATTTTCCGGATACACACCTTGAATGAAAGCACAGAGGCTGTTGACCACAACGAAGTGAGATTTCTCGCCTGAGTGTGCAGTCTGCTCCAGAAGCTTGTCGAGGAAGTCCATTGAGACGATATCTAGCGCTGTGTCGAGGTCCGCTTCAAGCTCTTGGTGCTTGGCTACCTTGCACTCTTCCCAGAACTCTAGAACATCTCCCGTCGACAAAATTGACGTGTCGTCTTGGGTCTCGTCTTCCACAGTGCATCGGAACAGCCAGTGCTTGTGATACTCCACTCGACAAGCGACAGCTTTCATTTGCTGGACTTCACTGATTGCAGTCGAGTGTACAAGCGCACCGGTGTGTTCACGAATTTCACTCCAGCATGGTCCGCTGTGGTCGCCTTCGACTTGCTTCCGCTTTGCTGCAGCATGCAAAATCCAATCACAATGAGCACTTCGTCGATCGGGCGAGCCACGCAGGGAGTGCATTCGCTGAGCAACTCACAGCTTGTCGATGATCAGGACGAGACAGAAAGCGTCCAATGCTGCGTATTGGAGCTGATCAAATGAAAGCGGCCGCTGCTCCCAGTTGCTCAATTGCATTTGCTGTCGAGGCAACACCGATGAAATCAGTCGATTATGAATCAGCCATTCATAGTACCCTCATGCAGGACACACGTATCGACGCACCTTGTCCAACGATTTGCCTAAAATGTGGTGACAGGTCTGTGGCAGTGTGACAAGCTGCTGCACGGGGAAGCTCCGCATGATGCCAGCGTAGCATTACGCAACTACAACATGAAGATTAGGATTCTCATTCAATCGGCAATTGGTAAATGTTTGAGCGAAAGCCATCACATGCAGGCCCTTACTTACGTCCAAGAATGGCGAGACCGCTGCAAATGCTTGTCGCTCAGGAAATGTTTGGCGCAGTACTGGGTTGCCAGAAGGAAACAGGAGCCGAGTCAGTACATGCCCAGCAAGTGTGTTGGGACCACTATCGCCATGTGAGAGATCAATACCTTTCAGGTCCGAGTCGAACGCGAAGCTCACTTTCAGCAGCCGGGGAGAAGTGAGCAGCTCGAGTAGGAAAATGTCAAACAAGAAACCGTTGTTCTGAACGCCGTCCAATAGAACAAGTAATTAACCGTCAGAACTACTGGAAGGTTCGGTCACAGATCGCCTCAGTCCGACTTACATGAAGCGCCAACAGGTTGACAAGAAACACTCGAGTCGACGACGCGATCTGGAGAATACTCGCTATTGCCGTTGTCGACGCTGATCGCGAGGTGACAGGCTTCCACTCCACATCCAGGCCGGCAACTTGACTACTGGTATCGAACACCGTGTCAGTATCAACCAAGGGTCTGTTCCCGTCGTGGGGCACTCCGAATATGTGTTCCATTGGCCCCTTGAGGCCTTCTTCAGTGTCGCAAAAGATGACGCTGCTATCCTCTAGCGGTAGCTCGAGGAACCCTTGAGCTGTGTTCTCTCGTGGTTTCTTGGCAGACGTTTGATTGTTCTTATCCTTTCGATCAGTTGAGCGACGTACGAGCTCTCTCTGGCGGCGACCATGTACCTCAATAGCACCCTTTGTAGTTTGGCGTCCGTTCCGACAAAAGTAAGCGCCAATTGCCAGCGTTGGCTTTCGATCAACCTCATAAAACCGTCGCGGCTGTAAAGCACATCTAGACCACTAGCAAGGCAGGAATGCGAAAGGTTGTTCCGCCTGCTGCACAGCGCGAACCAATAAAAAAGTCAAACGTACCAACATCTGGATAGGCCTCCCGCAGATCAAAGCTCAGCACGAGTCGATGAGCCTGTAGTGTTGGCAACCAGCGTCTCATTAGCCTCCGTGCTCTCTAGTCAACGTTGATTGCATCACAACACGTACCCGCTTGAAGTCCCGTAAAGCAATCGCTTGATCCACCAAGATCGTGGCTCCTATTATGTCAAGGAGCAATTCGCCACCAGTTCAACATCCATTTTGCTTCCACAACTTGTATATCTCAGTGGTGCACTTACCTAACGTGCCTTCCTTGTCGGAGGCTTTCATGAGGAGCTCAGCAGAAACCCAGTCTTTCCCATGCACCAGAGCCTTCACCAACGTTTCGATGGGCCAGTCCATCTCTGGGAGCATTCCGCAGAGCTTGATCAACGCTGCGTGACTCTTTGTTGCCAGTATCGGGTCCAACGCTCAGCTCGAATCGATGTCCGTGGTTAGGAAGAGTTCTACCAGCTCCACCAAGAGCTTCCAGTCCTGGGTCCGCCCCAAGGAAGGCAGTACGTGAGTTAGAAAAGGTGGCAGCATTAATGCGTGCGTATTTGAAAGACACTAGAGTCGTTCCACTCACCATAGTGTGCTTCATACCCAGTCCGCGTATTCAAAACGAACGCAGAGCCTCGTTGGTTTTGCCTTGGTGCCGCCACAGCTCCTGGTTGCCTGCGTCTTCCTCAGTGAGCTTCCCCAGCGCACTCCCTACCAAAAACGCCAACGGAGCATTCGGTTGCTGGCGCTTCTTGCTGGCTTCCTTTTGTGCACGCGGCGCTGTGATCTTGGCTTCTCCGTTGCTGGTGACTTGAGACTCAGCGCCCTTACACGACGATGAGTCTGGTTCCGGGCCAGCACCAGTATAATGCCGATACAAAAACTAAGTACAGCCAGCCGTTGCAATTTGGCAACAAAATGACACTTCGTGTTAAATGACATATCATTGTGCAAATCTACCACCTCGCAATAAATTTTGGCTCGATAAAACAGCATTTGCCGCACGCGCGAGGTTTTATAACGGGGTTCGGCAAAGCTGGTTTTTGGCCAATGAAAAACGTGCGTGGTGGATAACAGTTCCCGGAGAACCCATGTGGATTATCCAGAAACTATTACCCACCACGCTCGCGCTTGATTAGCCAAAAGCCATGCGGCACGAGGTTTAACTAAATTTGGCGAACCCCGTTATAAAACCTCGCATTCACCCAGTGGTTTAAACCCATGGGATATATCCCGGGCCCCGGCGGTTCCTGAAATCAGCATCTGGCCTCAGTGGTCTCCTCCTTTATCCTGGGCTGTTATGAGCTTCCATTCACGCTAAGCCGTCGGCTAGAGATGGCCTTGAGACACAATCAGCTGGACCCTTCGCAAGAGCCTCCGGAGGTGGCCAAAAGCGGGTAGAGGTGCTGCATTGCGTT
>JAADYJ010000220.1:0-30149 GCA_023338205.1 Halophytophthora polymorphica | reverse complement strand
TGGTGAGGGCTCTGCAGGGTACGAAGCTCCCTACGATAGTCTGGAACGGCAACTGGAGCGGTTGCATTCGCGGCACGAGCCCTGCAAGCTCGACGGATGAGTATTGGCCTCCCCAACCAACATCAACTGTACGAGGACGGCATGGGACACGATGAATCCTAGCCGCGCTTATACGAGAGCTGCCAGCCAGCGTGCCCCTCCGGTGCCGAGAAGACTCGCTGAGATCGCTGGCTCTGTGGAAGGGCGTGCAGCCAGCCAACTCAGTCCCAAAGGCACGCGGAGAGGTCAATCGACGTCGGTCTTTCGCAGCTGCTTCTCCGAGGTTGTTCGATCGTCTCGAGGAGTCGCGATTGAAGCTATCGGTTGTTCGACACCACACCAGGCAAGCGCAGAGTCTGCAAGGACTATGGGGGAGTACTGAGAAAGAAAAGCTGGCAGAGTGCGCCTCGTATCAAGACGGCGCGGCATCGTTCTTCCTTGGTGGCTGTGCAAGTTGCGAAACGGAGTTGCGCCACTTGCGGCAAGTGACTTGCCAGTGGGATTCGTCGCATTGGACGGGTTCGATGGCTGGTCGATCAACAATGCTTTGCGGCCGATGAACAGCTCGGCCGAGCGGACGAATCTGGAGTCCGGTCGCCGCTCAGTGCGTCGTGACGTCTGTGGAAGGCCGTCGCAGATAAACCAGAGCGCGATGGCGCTCGCTCATCTCCGCTCGCAGCAACCGCTGGCCAGCGAGCGCTCGCTCGCTTCGTGTCTACCCGCATCGTAGCCATGTTCCATCTCCTCCTTCGTTGCAGCTGGCAAAGGCGCAAAGCAGCCAGCAGAACTGTTCGCGCTCCTCGACGATCGGGAGAAGATGCCACAATCGAACAGGAGCGAGGTCCAAGATCCAAATGCAGTCTCCGCTACCACCTCTATGTCTTGAAGGAGCTTCGCATCGGCGAATGCATTCGTTTTCACGAGCGCGCTCGCCCCCATCTCCGTAAGTGAAGTTACTGCGCAGTGAGCACTGCGCTTTGCGCCGGTCTTCGCTCTGGATCTATTTGGGCGTCGTGCGCCCAAGAGGGCCAAGGCGAACACAGGCAAACGGTTGCGAGCAGCAAACTGCAAGCTGGCGAGCAACCCAGCCTCCCATCTACTCCTCGCCTCGCTGTCGCCACGTTGGGCGAGGATTAAAGGGGAGTTGCCTGCACTGCACACGCAATGCTTACACGTGGCGACCAGAGAGGCTGCGTCATGGCTTCGGGCCGCGGACAGGACAGGACGGCTGCAAGTTGCTGATCCTTCTGGTGCAATACCGCGTCGACAGTCTGCGTGTCAAGGAAGGTGGCTACGTTGGGGCTACTGGCAGGATCGTAGAGACTCCGCAACCACGGCAAGCGTGGGGCATAGCGCGAACTGCAGCACGTACCCACGGCCGGCAAGCAGCTTCTTCACCATCAGCGAGGACAAACTCGAGTGGTGGCAAAGCTCAATCCGCTCGTTGCTCGTTGCTGCCGATCTGAGCAGCAGGTTGGCTAAGCACTTCGCTGTGTCGGGTCGAGCTCAACGGGAGCCATCCCGTTGACCCTCCTGGATCCTCTCCTCGCTCTTCTCCTGCAGCAGGTGGCAGAAAGCAACACAGAACACTGGCAAGCTGGTCTTCTCGGAAGATCTGCGTGCGCAGGAACTGGAGACTGAAATAACTGGAGCCATGCTCAGCAGTAAGAAAGTGCCGCGGCGCTAGCGAGATCTGCACCTTGCCCAGTCGATTGCTCCATGCTGCCTCAGTTGCGGTAAGCTTAGCGCAGCACCTCTACGCTCTACGCAGTCTCCGCGAATGCCCCGGGAAGGGCAAAATTTGAGGTGGTGTGTAGGCGGTGGGGTGGATTGCTCGGCCTCGATGGACTGGAGCTGCGAGCCGCCCCCATCCACCTCATTTTCCTTATCGATGCTCTCGCGCGTCTGTACGACGTGGCAGCCGGGTGGCAAGCAAAGCCAAGTGAGCCAGCAAGCGCCACGCGTCGACCACCAGAGCGGGGCAAGTGGGCAAGTGCAACCCATTGTGCTGCATTCGTTGCCTGGGTGTATGCTGTACGACAGGAATGGCTACATCCGAACAACAAACGGCTTGGGTTCGAGAGCGCAACGCGCTGATTGGCAGGAAGTTGCACGCTATCCCGAGTGTAGCAATCTGTTTTATTCGAGGCGGTGCTCTCCAGCAAGAATAGCTGCGCTGAGCATGCCACAGATAGCTCAGCCCCAGCAGAACGGAGGTCTGCTCCTCCGTCGCATGGGGTTCCTGAATCTGAATCACTTCAGCTTCCTCTCACTTCTCGCCGATCATGAACGTGTGGGCCTTTGACGACGACGAGCCGGTCGGTTTGCAGCAGGGAACGACAACGAAGACGCTCGGCTCGGATGACACGACCCTAGGACCAACACCCGAATGGGGGGAAGATTCAACTTTGAAGCGAAGGAGGTCGCGGGGCTTCGCGGAGCTTGTGGTGGAAGACGAGGACGCTGAAGACGCCGGGAAGGCCCACCATAGTGTCAAAGCCGACGAAATCGTCCCCGCAGACGCAGTAGAGAAGCCCTTCGCCAGTGTAGGAGCCAGTGTGCCGAAGACGATATCGTCTGTGCAGCAGGCCCAGCAGTCGCAGCCGCTCGAGTCTACGAGCTCGAGTTTGGAGGCCGACTTGATCCACCTCGTGCGGGAGTTTCTTCTGCTTCGTAACCACACCGATGTGGTACAGTTGCTTGACCATGAACGGGTGAGTGCGACGCATTAAGTTTTAGTTGAAGATTTGTGCTTCCAGGCGTCCTCGCTGACTTGCGGTTGCCATGTTTTTCTTGTCATAGCCCGCACCTCCCCTGAACTCCACGACGCTTAAGCAGCTTCGGCGGCGCTTGATGAGTTCCGACGAAGAAATCGCTGGCTCAACAGGAGCTCCGTCGCTTCTGGAGCAGTTGCTCGCGCGCTCGAATGAAGCCAAGCACAAGCCAGCGCGACGCTCGAAGGCCCGCTTTGCCGAGGTAGGAGCCCCTGCACGTCTGTCGTCCACATTCCGATCTTGCTGCGGATGCCTCACGCTGGCACTTCGTTCTGCCCTCCTGGTGTTCAGGATGAATCAGCCGCAGTAGAGAAGCCGCGCGAGAAGAAATCGACGAGAAAATCCTCGACGACTCGACGGACGAAGCCTGAGCTTAGCGTCCTCACCAGCAACCTGGGCCAACTAACTGAGACGGCTCCAGTCGATGCAACACCGACCGACGACGCTGAAGGCGAGTTCAACTGCCTCAATCGCCCGGGCTCCACTCCCAAGCCCCAGATGCATGAACTGGTTGTTCTCGGGAACCCCGGGTCTACGCCCATGGCTCGCGCCAGAGATCTGCGCGCGATGGGGTTCGATGATGTCGACTCCAACAGTGACGACGGTGATGCTGCCATCACGGCGTCGGTGTCGCCAGAAGATCAAGTGTCGCGAGCAGCAGACTCCGATCAGGAAGCTGTTGATAGCCTTGCCGAGCTCTCGGAGTACGCGATCCGGAAACGCACCTCAAGGGCGGAGCACAAGCACGTGCGGTTGGGGGACCCAGGCAGCACACCGACGAAAGAGTACATCTTCTTTCGGGAAACCCCGCCGTCGTTCGTGACGGAAACCATCGAGGAGGCCGTCGAAGTTATCGAGCAATTGGGCCACGACCCGGCGTTTCTCGAGCAAACGGCAATCATCGAGCGGTTCGTTGAGCTACAAAGCAGTGAAGTCTCCAAGTACACCGTGGGGCAGCAGGTTCTTGAGTTGGGTGCGCAGCGCGACGTCAATGGCGTGGTGACAAAGATCTACGGTTCGCGGCAGTGTGGCACGAGCGGACCAGGTACCATTGTGATTGACAGGTGTCCCGAGGAAGTCGAGACAAGCGACGACTGACGTCGTGGCGTTGAGCCAGTGTCCTCCTCCCTCGATAAGCTCCAACCACCCAGCTTCGCAACACTCCAGCTCGCAAGCAAGGCCACGCCATTCAGTTAGCCCCCGCCACTGTTTTGCGCATCTGTAAATGCAAAGTAGCAAAATAGAGACCACTCCTTCGGGATTCACCATAGATAGACAGGGAAGCCAAGCGTGACGCAAAGTACGTACGGGGCAGATGCGGTCCTTTCCTCCGGGAGGATACGCGTTGGGTTTGCCATCGAGTGTACGTTCTCTTGTTCTGGAAATCTGTTCTTGAAATGCTTTCGTTGGCATGCGGATTCTTCAATACCGAGTCCGCTGACTGTCTCGTCTTGCTGTGCCTCCACCTGAAATCTTCTCCCTCTGAGCTGAGCGTTGCCTCCGTCTTCAGTTCTTGTTGAACTGAAAAATGTTGCGCTTGGATGACTTCTGCGTCGTAGACGGCCGTCCTTGCGTCCGAGTGTGCGATCCACTCGAAGTCCGTCCTCGACGGAAGGTGGTGACGCTCCCGTCTTCCATGCTCTCCAGGGAGAGATCCATGAGCGGCATGTCGTCTTCGTCATCGTCCTCCGTGATTGTGGAGGTGATCGGGGTTGCCTGGAGGTCCAGCACTGGAGGGTCCCGAACGCGCGTTCCCTCACGCAGCGGTGTTTGCTGCTGGTGATCCTCGCCGGTCTGACTGTCGTTGTCGCCGATGGCTCCCCCGCCATTGCTTTCGCGTGCTCTCGATGGGCCGTGATGCACCAGACTGCAAACCCACGGGCAGTTGTAGAACTTCGGGTGCCACTGGAAGAAGTAGTTGTCCCAGAGACGCACCATTTTGCAGCTCGCCCAGGGCCAAATTGGCCCATCGTACGGCACGTAGTCGTCATTCGTGAAGATCGATGGCGCCATCAACACCGGCGTCCACACCGATGCGCTCGTATTCTCCACGTCGTTCACGTCTCGCTGCAGTCGCGAGTCGTAAAGGAACGTGCCGTAGAGCCCAGACGTCATCGAGTTCGCCAGATGCAGCAGGAAGCGCTCGTTGAACTCGAACGAGCACGGGTGCTGGCGGTGGATCTGCCACACAGCGTCGATGAACTGGAACATGATGGGCGAGCTCTTGTTGCGCTGAGGGTCTCTGTTGCGGTCTCCGCCTGTCCGCTCAGAAAACTTGTGGCCGAACGCGCACCAGTCCTTCTCCACGAGAACGGCAAACCCGCGGATCGTCCGGAAATACGGGTCAATCATGAGTTGCGCCAGAGCACACAGCTGAGACGTGCGGTCCCAGCCGTCGCTACAATGCACAAGCACCGAGGCGCCTTCCAGCTCCAGCACGCGCGCAATCTTCAGCGCTCCTTCCAGCACCAGCCGGACGTGGTCTAGCCACCGGGTCGACTCTACGCTGGACAGCCACGCCCTGTCATTGTCTTCAGTACCGCCGGGCAACAGCAGCTTCATCAGTCCCGTGAACGATGACTGCATGCGGTACATGTTGGCGATGTTCAGGTGGTGGATCACGGCGCCAGGGTAATCTTGTGGGGTCTCCACGCCGCCCTTCCCCATGAGGCGGTTGCCCGTGGAGGCCTTTGGCTTGCGCGCGTCGAAGATGTAGATCGGCCGAGAAGACGCCGAGGACTGCGACTGGTTCTTGATAATATCCGGCAGTCGGCGATAGACACCGAGAAGCAACTGGTCCGAAATGTTGGAGCTACCCGAGAGCAGGCTTCCGAGTAGAGGCTGGCTGGACCGGGTCAGCACGCAGCGGTTGCGACGGTGATAGTACGTGATCACAGGAATGCGGTTCTTGGCACGGAAGTCGGCCACCTTGACCAGCGTGGCCGAGTTCATCGAAGCTGGGAGGAGAAGCTTCGACGGGTACGTGCGACAGATGTTCCCCTTGGCGTTCTGATAAAACTGGAGCAAGTGCACACGCCCAGAAGACACATACGAGCAGCGTTAGCTTATTGCCTCAGGTCCATGGTTCCCGGGCTAGTTTGCGTCAACGAAGCACAGCGACGCGCTGTCATACCTTTAGGAACGGAGAGACCGCCGAGTCGCCGCCGATTTGCCGCTTGAACTCGCGCTCGTCCACGAACAGGTTCCAACCATTCTGGTCAGCAGGGACATTGTCGAGAGCGTACGAGATAGCAAAGGCCCCACTAAGCTCGCGCGGGATCGACGAAGACCGGTCGGGACGAAGCACCGGAGAAGCAAAGCTGACTGGGCCGTTCGGGCTTCGCGGGTTGTTGTTGGTCAGGTGGATGGAGAGGAACGCTGGCTCCTGGCTCTCCTGCAAAGCGATCTCGCTTGCACCGCCGCTGTTCTCGTCCGAGTCTGGCACTGAGGCATTGCTGCTAGCATTTTCTGGCAGTGGGTCAAGTCCAGGAGAGCTAGCTCCTGTTGAAGGGCTGTCGTGGGTCCGCGCAACAACCGAGTATCGCTGTGAGGCGTCGGCCATCTTGGCAATCACTGAGCGCAGCCTCTTCGTGTGATCATCGGAGAGCGTGGGCGGCGTATCCAGTTGGAACCGCAGCACGCGAATGTCTTTGCAGCTGATGGAGATGATTGACGCAGAGCCGGCCATCCCGGCGTAGTACGTGCGCCCAGACTTGGTTCGACGACCGCCCGGGTACAGGATCTGCACCTGCGTAATGGCAAACAGCGGGATGTACGCGATATCACCTTGCCCGTTCGCTCGTAACTGGAGCTGCACGCGATCGAACGGCAGGAAGATCACCCGATAGTTGGTCACCGCGATCATTCCGCGAAGACGGCCCCACACCTGCGTGCTCTCAAAGGTTTCACCCGTTGGACCGATGAGCAGCGTCGCCGGGAGCTCCGTGTCCTTCATCGCTACCTCCCCAGGCAAAAGCGGGAGTGGCATCAATGGGGTCGTTGGAGACTCGATTGCATCGCTGCTGCCGCTGTCACCGCTCGTTCCCACGGCCGATTCGCCCGAGATAGTCGTTGGGAGCTCTCCGTTTGAGCCCTTCAGCGTGGGTGTCTGCGCTTCAACTGGCACCGGAGACAGAGGAATCGAAATCCGCGCTGGCAGTGACATGGCAGCTCCTCGCGCAGCAAAGCCCCGCATCCGGTCCAGGTTGTTGGAGCGACAGCTATCCATCGCATGCTTGAACTGCTCCCGCTCTTCGTCGTTGGCGAACTTGAGCTCCAGCGACTGATTGCCCTGTCCCCCGTTGAACACGATGAGGCGCGCCATGCCTTCGGACGAGCCAAAGACAAAGGACTGGACGGAGTCGCAGTGGAACGACCAGAAGCGGTGCATGAAAACCGACTTGGCGCGCACAATGCGCTGTCTGCAGTCGAGCTCCAGCGTGTACCGGTCGAGTACCGGGTTGGCCTTGGCGAATCCCAGTGTCCGCCGGAGTCCACCAGTTTCTTTGGCGCCCATTTCGTACACCGCGAAGCGAAGCACAGCCGCCGGCAGCTCCACTTCGCTCTTCAGCTTCCCCTCGACCGAGTCGGGCTTCGTCCGTGCGTCTACAATGTCGCTGTCGTCAAAGCACTTCTTGGACGGGAAGCTCTTGAGCACGCCGTTGCTGCTCGCCACAGCAGCCACAATCGACCCGCCACTCAGCGCGGTCTGCGCGATGAACGTGTGGGACCGCTTCACACTGGGCAAGCCCGAAGACGGCGACGCGGGCGACTTGGCAGCCGAGTGCAGGTTCGTCAGGTCGAAGCTAGCCGAGCGCGAAAACTTGGTCCTCCGCTTCTTGGACTGCGAACGCTGCACTGTGCTATCTCCGGTACCTGGGCCATCACTATTGGCCGACGGTGATGGGTTCTTTGGGAAGGACATGCTCAGTGCCGACCCCGTCACGATCCGTGGGGCGGGTCTGCTCGCCGGCAACTCCAGTGACCCCCTCCTGCCTTCATCCACAGGCGTCATCTGGTCGCTGGCGTCCTGGAGCTCATGGGCTTTCCCCTCCACTCCGTCGTCGAGCGAACTTTCGGCCTTGGAGCACCACGACATGCCGCTGCCCGTTCGATCTCTGCGTCCGCCGGTGTACCGGAGCTCCGGGCTCGTGGCGTCAGCTGCAGACCCCTCTGTGTCGCCCTCGCCCTTCTTCTTCTTCCGAGGAAGGCGGTCGCTCACGTGCATGGCGCGCAAATGGCCGCTAAACCACGGTCGGGTCTTGGGCGTCGACGTCACCGACGACGGCTGGCCAGTCGAGCTGGAAATGGACGAGTGACGTCGCCGTCGTCTGGCCAACGACGGCGGCGGCGTCGACGTGGCCGTGTCTTGCTCGTCGCTCTCCTTCCCTTCTTCTCCTTCGTCGTCGTCGCCACCGTCCTCCTCAACACTTGGAGACGGGAAAGACTCCTGCTGGCTCGTGACTGGCGGCGTGGGCTCGCTCGTAGACGGCGGTGGCGGTGACGAATGCTCCTCGATGGTGATCTCACCCGTGGATCCGTGGTGCACGGCGTGCTGCTGGTTGCGCAACTTGGCGATGTCCATGGCGTCAAAGTACCGGTCCAACGCCTTCTGGAACCAGGCCGAGCAGAGGTCGCACGTGCGCATGGGCTCGTCCTGGAAGCCAAAGCAAGTTGGCAGCACCTGCTGCTTGGCCGAACACTTGGGGCAGAAGGAGAAGCCGCACGTGGTGCAGTTCTTGCTGCGGTGGAAGGGGTGGAACGACTTCCCGCAGCTCTGGCACGACGAGTCCGAGCGCACCCGCGCGTGGATAGAAGGCACGCCGGGGTCGTTCCTTCCGCGCTTCGGGGCTAGATCCGCTGGCTGCTGCATTGCTGCTGCACGTGGCCCGACCGACGAGATCGGCGCCTCGTTCTCGTTGTCGTCGTTGTCCTGCTCCTGCCGCTCAATGTGTTGGCCGGCCTTGAGCAGCATCTTGAGCCGCAGCTCCTCCACGATGCGCATGGCGGTTTGCAGCGCCGTGGCCGCAGCCTCCAGCTCCTCTTCGTCCAGCGGCCGGTCGCTCAAAGAGCTGGCGAGGTCGTCATCTTCGTCGTCATCGTCCTCCTCGTCCTCCTCGTCCGCGTCGTCGTCGTCGTCGTCCAGCGCCGGCCGCACAGCAGCGTGCAGCGCACTGTCCGTGGCCGCGTCTGCGCCCGGACACTCGCGACTGGTGGCGCTGTTGGTGCGCCGCGCCGTGGCGTCGTCCGCCATCTCTTCCTGTTTCTCCTCCACCTCTTCGTCGTCCTCCCCTTCGTGCTCCAGCAACTCGGCCGCCGAGGCCGTCCTGTCCAGCGCCGCCGTCGAGTCGCGCGGCGGCGGCGCCTCCAGCACGGCGGTGGACGAGAAGGCGCGCACCAGCAGCGAGGCCATGCGCTTCGGGTCGCGCAATACGCGTAGTCGCGCCGCTTCGTCTCGCTCCGAGCCCATGGACTTGGCCGCCGGCAACATCTTTCTGCGCTCTTCCTGGGGCTCGTGCGTGCGGCCCTGACGTGCGGCGCAGACGGCAGGGCGCGCGTAGGTCGTCGCGGGTGGCGAGACTCCCCTGCGGGCGTGCTAGCGTCCGCTTCTCCAGCGCCGTTGGCCTTGCTAAGTGATAAGTGACACTGGCCGGATTAATCGGGGGTTCTTCACCGTTATTGGTTTGGAGTCCGCGCAAACATTGCCATTAAGTGTGGTCCACGCAAACATTGCCATTAAGTGTGGCCCACGCAAATCTGCGTGACTGCATCTCATTCTAACTACCGGCGCTCCCGAAGGCGGTTGTAGATGGTAGTGTACGAGAGCTCGTATCTTCGTGCACCCTCCTTCAGCCTAGCCGTAAGCCGGTCGTACGCCTCGAAAAATACAGTGTCGCTGTGGTTCAGCGTCAGCGAGCGTATAGCCCTCTTGGTGGAGACCAGTTCCAGCTTAAGCGCTTCGTCAGTCACCGCGTCGATGACCGCCTTAGCTCTGGAAGCGTCGAAATTCTGGGTCTTGGCAATGTCAATGTCGACGCTGAGATGGCGGTATGGTCGAATGCGCTCGGCTGTGTCGCCGAAGTACCAGAAGTCCCAGAGCTTCTTGGTATTGCATACGGGAAAGCGCCAACCCTTTGAAACCCTGTGCCCAAGCGTACCATCGTGCCAGTCCCAGGTTTTCCACGATTCTACATCGTTGGTTCTGTCAGGCTCCAAATTTGTCGATTCCGCTCCACGTTTTCCAGCGCCTAGCTCATCCACAATACCGCACCGCAAGTTCTCCATATGCGCATCAAGGTCGTTCAAAGTAAGCGGCATTGATTCACTTCGCGGCGTGAAGTCTTGGACAACTGCTTCCCCTAGCGCAGCGACCTGTTCCGGCATATATTTCTCCATTGTCGCGATCCGGTGCGCCAGAAGTAAGTGCGGCGGCACCTCAGTTGGTTTCATGTCCTCGTCAATTGTAGTCGGTCCCTGCCAAGTACTCGCCGATCGGAGGATGTCCAGCAGCGGGTTCTGGGCGAACACCCGAGAGTGGAAAAGCGGGTGGTCAGTGTTCAGTCGGGCCCCAAAAAATGATTCGTGGTGAAATAGAGATGCGGGTAAAAATTGTAGCGCAGCGCGAAATCCAAACGGGTAGACTGAGTGACTTGGCAGCACGTCGCTCCAGAAGTTTACATCGAGCTTGTTTAGAACATCGCGCGAAGAGTGCGGAGGCAACGCCGTGAAGTGTTTGTCCTCGTAGGGAAGTCCCACGACAGTGTGTCCGCATAATTGATCTACTCCATCTGAATGATGTATGTAGCAATCGCGGTCACGACCCAGCGATTGCCTCATACGCAGCGTCACTGATACAGCGGTCGGTCCTTGAACTTGACCCAGCGCGTACGTTCCACTGCCCTTTCGGGCACTGTGAATACCCAGATCCGCTGCCAGACAAGCGATGATGTCCCTTTCGTGCTCGTCAAAGTCCGAGGTAGTTCGCTTTAGGGTCGCTCGGAAGTGTGCCGTTGGGTCGGTTCCCACAAACAACTGCTGAGTAGCGCCGCGCGTCCGAACAGGGTAGGAGAAGATGTGCACTGCCAATGCCAGTATCGGACACACATGCGGCTGATACACATTGGAGTACACATGCTTCCAAGTCCTCAGTGCCCCTGTTTGGTCGCCTTTGTGCCCTTGTTCCTGAACGAGGAGACAACCTTCTTGCCATCTAAAGTGCTCCAGCTGGATTTTGCTCACAGAGTCTCCTCGTGACATCAGACTCCAGAGAAGGGTCCAATAAGACAACGCAAATGTTGTAGTCCCCCAGCTTGAAGAGCGACCAACTGGAGTAAGTGGCATGAGCTTTGTAGTCACATGCGCATAACCAGCGAACGATACATCATGTTTTCCTTCGTCAGGCTTGAGCACGCCTACCCGGCGAGGTCGTTCATTGTTTTGTCGTATCCACGGAACGCGGTCTTTAACTTGGCATCAACCGCTGGATCAATTTTCACGTCTGCTGTGGCGTATAAGTACGCAAGTGCACTGCGAAACCCCACCACACTCGATAAAGAGTAGAGTCTTCCTTCGGAACGGTTGCGGCGATCTGTGGGGCACTTGATTGACGCGCTGTCTTCTTCGACTGTTGTTACGCATCCTGCTGCCGATACCGCTGGGGGGCAGATTGCGTCGAAGAACTTGGTGATGGCATCTACAGGGAGCGGAATGGTGGTCTTGCCCCCCTCCGATGCTCTTGAATAGTTGTCCGTAAACCAGGCCGTCAAAATTCGTAGCTTGCTGTCGTAACTTGCAAGTGAAAATCCATTCAGACACCACTACTTCAGTGTTGACAACACAGCCTTGCTGTCGACACTGCTGTTGTTGTAACACTCGTCTAACGGTGCCGCGCTGTCGATTGGTCTCTTGCTGCCCTTGCCGTCTTTGTTGTCGCCCGGCATAACTGTCACGCGGACGCAGTGTCTTCTTTTGCTAGGGGCTTCGGCTGTGTTTTCGTCTCCGCGTGTTGCGATCTGCCGTCGCGTGCCCAGGGCTGCGTTGGCTCCGGTTCTGAAGCCGGGTTTTGTCCAATAATATGAGTCAAAGTCTAGTGTGATACGTTCGTTTCATAAACAGCCAGGATCTCTACGTGCCGCTTTACACTTATTCTCGGTATTGAGCAAGCAGATTCAGAGCCTTGATTTACGTGATCTATGCAACGGATGTTTCACGCGTTTCCAAACCTACACTGCGCGCCAAAATAGCTGGAGCGCCCGAAAATATGCAATAACTTTGTCAATATTTGGAACTACGTGACGCTATTTGGAGATGCTGGTGCTGCACCCTCGTGCTATTGGTGGATACTGCATTTATCCCGAAATTCGCGGTATGACGCCAATAGGATCGGAGATCGATGTTGGCAAAATACCACAAAAGGTGGAACGGCTCGTGGCGTTATAGTATACAAAAAAGTCAAATGGGCGTAAAATGGCAAAACATCAGTGGTTCAGGCAATAGCATACCAGTTAGCGTTTGGTGCGCACCGCTCACATCAACTCTACATGGTAGCAGCATGGGGCGCTACACACCCGTCGGAGAGATCGACAGAGCGCAAATGGAGGGGGTGGTCATGGGGGCGCTTCACAGAAGGACATCGCACTGCAGTTCGGTCGGTTGCGTTCAACTGTTTCTCGCGTGTTGAAGGCACAAGGACAACCAAAGGGAGAGGAGACGCGAGGTCGCCCGGTGGTGCTGACAGATCGGGACCTGCATCGTCTGCTGCTTGATGCTTCGAAGCGTGTCGCCACGACAGCTACCTTTCACAAGGAAAACGAGATGGCGTGCTCTCTTCGCACGGTTCAGCGTGTGCTTGCCAATTGCAACTGGCTAACGCACACTAGAATCGAGAGCACGCTGCCTCTGACTCCTAGGCACCGCCGTGTTCGAATCGACTGGTCCAAGGACCATCTGGTTAAGCGATCCGGGTATGCGTTCTGGCACCAGGTCGTTTTCTTCGATGAGAAACGCTGGTGCCTGGACGGCCCGGACAGCTCAGCCAGGTGCTGGCAAGACCTTCGTCAGCCAGTACGAGCCATGGTTCGGCGCCAAGCTGGAGGCGGCAGTGTGATGGTGTGGGGTGGAATGTCTTCTCGAGGTACTACGGAGCTGGGATTCCTCGTAGGGAAGCAGGACAGCGAAAAGTACGTCGCCACGCTTCGCACGTTCCTGCTTCCCTACGCTGCGAAGAAGCACCCCGAAGGGTGGACCATCCAGCAGGACAATGCTGCAATCCACACCTCCCGCCACACTACCGCCTTCTTTGCGGAAGCAGGCCTGACTGTGATGCCATGGCCCGCAAGGAGCCCCGACCTCAACCCGATCGAAAATCTCTGGGGGCTCCATACGCGCACAGTTTACGGGGGCGGGCAGCAGCACAACAACATTCAAGAGCTCAATATCGCTATCAAGGAAGCATGGTGCGCGATCCCCATTGACGTTGTTCGCAACCTCGTCAACTCAATGCCTGCCAGGTGTTTCGATGTAGTTGAAGCCAAGGGTGAGGCCACTTCCTACTGAATACACGTTTTTGCACATATTTGACTACAACGCCACGAGCCGTTCCTCCTTTTCTGGCATTTTGCCAGCATCGGTCTCCGATCCTATTGGCGCCATACCGCGAATTTCGCGATAAATGCAGTATCCACCAATAGCACGAGCGTGCAGCACCAAATAGCGTCACGTAGTTCCCGAGATGGAGGCATCACTGATTTCGCGATTTTTCTATCGAAAATATCGATTTAGGCACGTGGATTGGCTAGATTGTTCTCGAGGAAAGGAGCTTTCTCAAGGGGCGCGGCAATGCGGCGGAACGAAAGCCAAGATGGCGACGACGACCTGAACGACGATGACCCGCGCGCCGTGGAGCGCCGGCGCGTGGCGTACCTGCGCCGCCACCGCGAGAAGCTGCAGCAGCAGCGGCGGCTGGACACGGTGCGCATCGCCCCGCTTCTCCAAGCTCCTGGTTCGCCCCGGAGCACAAGGAACACCTCGTTGACCGACTCGTGGCTGTGTTGGTCTTCCTTGAAGCGCAGGAACGCCGCGTGCAGGAGGCACAGGCTGATGGTGCGGCTATCCGTGCGCGTCGCGAAGACGTCCGCGCCGCCGCTCGACGCAAGGAGGAGCAGGACGGCGGCGCGCTGGCCGTCGCGGCCAAGTTGAAGTTGCGCTTGTCAGGACGCACACACGAGTCGCCTCGCTTGCCGGGCATCTACGCACGCTTTGACGATCTGGAGACGGGTACGCTGCGCCTGCTGGCCGAGCGACACCAGGCGCAGGCGAAGCGCGACCGTGGAGCGCCCCTCAACTCGCGCGGAAAGTACCACACGCGGTACATGAAGGACGCGTATCCGATCGCCGGTACACAGTTGACGCTCGAGCGCGAGCGCGAAATGGGTGTCGCCGCCAAGAAGAAGCTGCTGCTTACAGACGCATCTGCGCTGCTGGGCGGCGCGCAGCTGACGCTGCGGAAGCCACCGGGCGGCGGTAGCTGTGGCGTCATCCCCGTTCTGCGCGACGCCAGCTCCGACAACTCCCATGTGGATTACTACCTGGACAAGTTCTCTACGGCGCTCCGAGAAGACCAAGGCCGCGTGCGGGACGCGGAAGCCCAGCGCCAGGTCCGACTCGCAACGGTGCAGTACCGCCACGGGCTGGAGACCTTCTGGAGACTCATGTACACTGCCCCCAAGCGGTACGCCCGCTCCAATCCTTTCGACGTTCCGCTCGCACTCGTTCACTGTTAACTCACCCCACACCGCCTTGATGTACGCTTCGCTCTGCAGCGAAGTCGTCGCGTGGCTCAAGTTCCATGCGTTCGTGGACGTGAACGTCCCCATTCGAGTCGTCGCCAAGCCGGGAGTCGACCAGGAGGGCGAGGTTTCCGTCCGTGAGGACAAGACGCTGGGCGTCACGCCGCTCATGGCGGCATGCCGCGCGCTCTCTGTTGAATTGGACTACTGGAGCACGGCGCCGTGGTGCAGCTCGCGACTGCGAACGGCGACACGGCCACGCATTTCTTGTGGCGGGACTGGGCTCACGGGTCCACAGACTCCATGAAGGACGTGGCCGAGTTGGCACTACGGAGCCAGCGCGTGCAGGACATTCTGGTGGAACTGATCGCTCATGGCGCCGACGTCAACGCCCAGGTACGTGTCCACCCGCATCTCTCGCCGTCCTGTGAGTTACCGTGTCCATGCCGAGAAGGGAGAGCGCGTCACCTCACGTGCAGCTATACGTGGCAATGACCAGAACGCATTCGGGGAGACGCCGCTGCACTTCTGTGCGCGCCACGGCCTCCAAGACTGCGCCAAAGTGCTGCTGTCGCATGGCGCCGACGCCTTGATCTGCGACCGTCAGGGCAAGTCGGCACCGCAGTACGCATTGGAGAACCGCTTCGCAGGGCTACGGCAGCTGCTCGTGCACTACGACGTGGTGGAGCGCACGCGTGCCCGCGAGTTGGCGCGCATGCAGACGACCGCGCTGCTCCGACAGAAGCGCGGCACGCTCACGGCCTCCTGGTCCCAGACACGTATGCTACGAGCTGAGCAAGCAGAACGCACGCACTTGCTGTCTTTGGCGCGGTCTGCGTTCACAGCAGACGGAGCTGACGTGCATGTGCTGGACATCTGTCTGTGACCAGCGGAGCACTTCTTCGCCAAGCTTCGGGTGGACCAGCAGCGTGCCGGCCACCTACGGAACCAGTACGTCGACCGCAACGGCCACGTTATTGTGTGCCCAGACAGCGACGAGGACCAGTAACAAGACGCAGCCGCAAGGACGAGGGCCAAGGTGTGACGGATGCATCGAACTGCGGGGTCCGTGACGCGACGAGGCCAGCAAGTGGAGGTAATATTTAGCTGTCTGGGTCCGTGGCAAGGTACGGGAACAAGCGCAGAGGCCACTCGTCGCGCTCTCTCTCTCTCTCTCTTGGACATGGCAGAGCGGAGCGATCAGTTCTTGGCCGCCGACTCTCGCGCGGCCTGCTCGCGCATGGCGGTGGCACTGCGCTCCTGAAAGAGCTCGAGACTGCTGTTCATCTTGTCGAAGGCCTGCTCGACGTGGCCCTCGTCGCCAGCCTCAAGCGCCTGGGAGAAGGCCGCGGCCTCGGGCGGGCAGATGATGCGGCCCATGCAGAGCTGCAGCGCCATGGCCGCCTGCGAGCACTGCAGCTCGTCCGTGCATGTCTTGACCTGCTGCATGCAGCCCTGGCACGTCTCCTTGATGCGGCCAAAGGTCTCCTCCACCTCCTCGGGCGTGAGCGGCGCCGGCGCGTCCTTGTCGGCCTCGCGCTTCTCCAGTAACGTCGTGCGCGCCGCGAGGTCCGGGCCCTTCATGCCGTCCATGAAGGCCTTCATGGGGAACTTGACGCGGTCCACGATCGCCTCGAACGAGTCCAGGGCCGGCCGCGCGTACATGGAGATACTCTTGATCTTGGACTCCGAGTGCAGCTCGGGCACCTCGTCCTGCACGGCCTTGTCGTCGTCGAAGTAGTAGTCGATGACGTAGCGCACCTGCGTGCCGTCGGCGCGCTGCACGGTCCAGTCGTGCCGGTCAAAGGGCGTGCCGTAGCCCAGCAGCTTCTTGGCCATGGCGATGGGCGTGAGCTTGTCCGGCCGGCCGCAGAACTTGAGCAGCCGCGCGGGCTCGAGCTCCGGGTGGCAGACCTGCTCGTAGTGCTCCACCTGCGCCCAGGCACGCTCGTTCATGTTGTTGTGGATGGACACGATGGTGCTCACGTCGCCCTCGTGCACGTCCTCGCCTTTGCCCTTGCGCTTGAGCGCGTTGAAGAACATCTGCTCCGACGGGTACAGCCACGTGCCTTCGGTGCCGCCCTTGGGGATCGTGGACTGCACGCGCTCCTGCGGCAGCGGGTAGCGCTGCTCCGTGTTCGGCTCCTGGTTCGCGTTGTACGGCATCATGTTGGTCGGGTCGATGCGCTGGCCGTACACGTTGTAGATCTCCTTGTCGGACGCGGCCTTGCCGCCTTCGTGCACCACAGGGCAGCCTTCCTGCTTGGCCGGCGCGTCATGCTGCACAGGGCATCCTTCCTGCTTGGCCGGCGCATCATGCTGCACCGGGCAGCCGCCCATGGCCTTGGCCGCAGGCGCCGTCGCCGCCGCCGTCGCCGTCGCCGCCGCCGCCGGGGTGCTCGCTTGGTTGCCCATTCTCGCTGATCTCGCCAGTCAAACTGCTGTGGCCTTTAGCTCCTCTCGTTTCATGGTCCCATGCCATTGGTTGATAATGCGTTGGCAATTGCATCCGTTGCCACCAATCCGCTGTCGAGGATCAGCCCCCCAGCTCGGGGTCACTGTCCCGAGGTGCGAACTTAGCACGACGCCGCGGCGTCCCGATAAGGTACGATGCTCCGGTGCATACAATTCGATATATGCGGGAAATCGGCTGGCGGTCGGGTGGCGCTGCGAAGCTCGAAGGGGATTTTCCGATGGTGGTGGGCGCTTTGAGCTCTGGCTGGACTGGGCGGGACGTTTGACCCGCTGGCCATTGTCCTTATTGTCTTGTGAGGTAAGCAAAGCTGTGGTGGTGGATGCGATGGCGCTTTCGTGCGTGTAGCGGCCTGAGGGCGTGCTCAAGCGCTGCGAGGCTCATCCCGACATGTAGCGCAGACGCGTGCGTGTTGTGTGGTGGTGCTCGCGGTGGCGGACGCACCCTGGGTCGCGAGATAAGGATCTCGAGAACGCACGACTGATCTTGGTGCCGGCTTGTTGTTGCTCGCTGTTTGCAGAATTCCAACATGAAGCTCAACATTGCCAACCCCCTGACCGGGGCCCAGAAGGTGCTCGAGGTCGATGACGAGCACAAGCTGCGCGCGTTCTACGAGAAGCGCATCTCCCAGGAGGTGGAGGGCGACGTGCTCGGCGACGAGTTCAAGGGCTTCGTCTTCCGCGTGTCGGGCGGTAACGACAAGCAGGGCTTCCCCATGAAGCAGGGCGTGCTGTCCAACGGCCGTGCGCGTCTGCTCCTGTCCAAGGGCAAGACGTGCTACCGCCCTCGCCGCAAGGGTGAGCGCAAGCGCAAGTCGGTGCGCGGCTGCATCGTGGGCCCGGACCTTTCGGTGCTCAACCTGGTGGTCGTCAAGGCCGGCGAGTCGGAGGTGCCCGGCCTCACGGACGTGCAGATCCCGCGTCGCCTGGGCCCCAAGCGTGCCTCGAACATCCGCAAGCTGTTCAACCTGACCAAGGAGGACGACGTGCGCAAGTACGTCATCCGTCGCAAGTTCGACTCCAAGACGGGCAAGAAGAACGACAAGGCGCCCAAGATCCAGCGTCTCGTGACCCCGCGCACGCTGCACCACAAGGCGCAGATCGCGCTCAAGAAGGTCCAGCAGCGCGAGAAGGTCCAGCGCGAGGCTGCCGAGTACAACCGCCTGCACGCTCAGGTTCGTCCCCTTCCCTGCCGTCCTCTCTCGTGTAGCTGTTGTTCTTTCGCAGCATTAGCCATGTCGAGCCTGGTGCTAACTGTTGGCATGCGCAACGTTGCACTTGATCCTGCTCCTTTGTCGCCTTATGGCACTGCAGCGCGTGAAGGAGCAGAAGGAGCGTCGTGCCAGCGAGATCGCCAAGCGCCGCAGCAGCCGCAAGGCCTCGTCGGTCCAGGCGTAAGCTGCAGGTCCGCTAGCGGATCTTCGCCTTCATGGGTTCCCACGCTCCGCCCTCCCCTGCGAGCGGTGAGTGTGTGACCTTAGGCATCCCTCCCTCTGTTGCGAGCGTCGTTCCCCGCTGCAGCCTGGGCGCCAGCGCGCGCTCGGGCCAGCGGTTGGGTCTCGAATGACAAACAGGACACAAGACAATACACCAAAGTTCCATTTGGCAACTATCCACCACCTTCTCCGCCGCGGTTCTCGTCTCAATTGCATCCAACTAGCTCTCCCAAGTCGCTTCACTGCCTGTTGAACTGGCCACGCGCACCTGCAGTCCAAGGGCGGACCATGGACGTGCTCGTGTGCTCTTCAGTCTCAGCTCACCGCTTGCTGTCTTCGCGTAGTCCGCCACTTTGGTGCTGCAAGGCATTCTCTCGACGAAAACGCCATTAGGGCAAACCAGGAACGCGTCGTGGTGGTTCATCTTATATACTTCTTGCTCTAGCTCTGCGTCGAGCTCTTGACGAGGTCGAGCAGACCCATCGGTCCAGCCTCCAAACTCTCTGTCCGCGCCCTTGACGCCAATCTACGCGAAGGGCTCCCATGCCGGCGAGCGCCGCAGCTTCCACAGGACGGCCGCATGGCCTTCCCATCGACTGGCCAAGCCATTGCGTCGCCACGAGCTCAAGTTGCTCGACTGGACGTTATCCAGTTAGCCACTGGCCTCTTCTCCCGTCCCGCAGCGCTCCGTCTTCACGACCGGACGCTGGCCACTTGAGCCTTTCCGAACGTCCTGGGGTTCTCACCGCCCGCCCCGAATGTGGTGGCGTCCGCCATGGTGGCCGCCTCCACCGCGCATGCCGCCCATGGGCGGGCCGTATCGGCCGTCAGGGGCGCCACGGCCGCCGTGCAGCACGGGGCCGGGTGCGTTGTGCGGATAAATATAATCGGCGGCGGCAGGCGGAGCGGCCATCGCGTGCGAGAAATTGCACTTGTTGCCGTGCTTGCAGCCCTGCGGCGTGCCAAAGTACATGCAAGGCTTGGTGCCCTTGTTCTTGGGGGCGCGCTTCATGGGCGGGCCCATGTCCATGCCCATGGCCTCCGCCTTCCGCTTGCCTGGTGCGAAGCCCCCGTCTTGCTGGTAGCCGCCGTGGTAGCCAGCGTACCCCGGCGGAGCGCCCATGTTCGAGTTGTAGTTACCCGCGGGCGCCATGTCGTTGTACTGCCCGCCGTACTGGTTGAAGCCTGCCGGACCCACAGGAGGCTGCCCAGGAGCCTGGAACCGCGCACGGCGGTGCTGCTCCACGATCTCCACGACGCGCGCGTCCGGGATGTGGTTGCCATGCCGCTGGGCCTCGTCGTACACCTGGGGCAGCGCGTCCTCGTGCTGCTGCAAGAGCGCCAACGTGCTCTTCTGCAAGGGACCCAACGCTGCACGTAGCTCGCGCTCCGACTCGGTCTCGTAGTTGTAGCTACTTTGCTCGTAGCCTCTCGCCTCGTAGCCGCCGGCGGGGCCACCCGAAGTGTACCCATCTCGACTGTAGCCATTCGTGCCCATCTCGCTCGCAACGGCTGATGTACTTGAAGTTGCACTATTGCCCATCAGGGACACGGGGGCGGACGTCATGGACGTGGGAGCAGCCATCGAGGCGGCCGCGCCGCTGGTCCCAGCGTCCGCCACGTCAGTGAGCGGGATCTCTACCGGCGCCCCACGGTGCGGCTCATTGCCGCGCTCCCACTCCTTGGGGCTCGGCGGCGGCACCTCGCCGTTCAGCACCAGGAACTCGATCTCCCGTCGCGTCCGACTCTTCTGAACATGCACCTCGTCCGTCTCGCCCGCTCCGCGACGCACCCGCTCGGCCAGAGACTCCGGCAGTCGCACGAGCGCCGGCGTGGCCCACTCGCGCGTCTTGGCGGCCTCCACGGCCGGCGGCACCGTCGGCTCCTGCTTGTGCGAGCGCAGCGCGAGTCGCTCGTCCGCGTGCTCCCGCAGCTTGGCGGCGCGGAACGTCTGGTCGTCGTGCTGGCCATCGAACTGCACCAGGTCGCGCCAGGACTCGATGAGCTTCACGCGCACGAGCTCCTTCCCGTTCTCGTCGGCCCAGCGGATGCGTTTGCGCTTGCGCGAGGGCGCCGAGTCCGAGGCGGCCGCCTTGAAGCTCGTGATGGTGGGCAGCGGCATGGCCGGCGTCTCGTCGGCTGCACTACCGCCGTCCTGTTTGGCCGTCTGACGGGCCTCGAGCTCTCCTGCCGTCGGCTTCGAGTCCTTCTTGCCCTCCTGCTCACTGTTCTTGGCGTTGTCGGTACTACTCGTACTGCTGCCGGCGGCCGCGGCGCCCTTCTTCTCCTTCTCCTTCTCAGCGGCCTCCTTGGCCGACTTGCGCTGCATGAGGTTCCCGATGAGGTCGCTCGACTTGGACACGGAGTTGCCGCCGCCGTACGGCAGTCGCTCCAGCCGCTTGATCGTGCGCTTCTTGAGCGGCTTGGGCTCCTTCGGCGTCGAGGATGACGCGCTGGAGCCAGAGCCGACTGAAGACGCGGTCGTCGGCTTCGTCGACGCGGTAGCGGGGGCCTTGGCCTTCGTCTTGGCCGCGGAGGCGACGGCGACGGCAGCGGGGGCGGCGGGCTTCTTCTGGTCCTTCTCCGTGAACTTGCCGCGCCAGAACTTGAGCAGGTTCTGCGCGGCGCGCTTGACCTTGTCTTCGCGCGCGTTCTTGCGCAACTTGACGATGGGCTCATTGATTCGGGCTTCCGTAATACTAGTTAATTGCAACGGTACGGTCTGCAGCACTTCTAAGAGCAGCACGAGCAGCTCGTTGTGGCCCCAGGCCACCGCCGTGTCCAGCCAGGCGCGCGCTAGCTTGAGCCCGCCGCTGCGCTCGAAGGTGGCGGCGCAGGCCTGCGCCAGCTTCTCGTCGCTCGACGTGGCCGTGGCGCGCAGCACCGCCAGCGCCAAGGCTTGCTCCGGCTCCGTCTTGGCGTGGGGCAGCACCTTGAGGAAGCTGGTGAGCAGGTTCGGCGACGACACGCAGAGCTGGCTGTCCACCAAGGTGAGGAGTGCCGTCTCCGTCTTGGAGGCCGGCGACGCAGAGGCAGCCTCGGTCGTGTGCGGCGTCACGAGGTTCTTCAGGACGTTGGGCACCTGGAGACAAGCACGACAAGCCAGCCAGGACAGAGACACATCCACACGTGAGCATCTGCGCACCTTTCCATCGCGACGCAGAGGGCTAGAGAGGGACGTACTGCTTGTTTCGTCGTCGCCATGGCGCACTCTGCTGCCTGTGGCTTGAAAGACTCCGAGTTGGAGGTGCTGGCCACTTGCTGTGCCGGAGTAGATAACGTCGTTGGCCGTATGGGCAACTGCTGCGTGAGGCTCTGGAAGCTAAAGGGCATCTGCGCTTGCTGCTGCTGCGGGGCTTGAAGCAAGGTGCCGAAGGAGCTGGACGCGGCGTGCTGCATGTTGAGGTTCATGATCTGCAGCGAGACGCACGCAAGGCAGGACAACAAGACGCACAGTGAGTCAGACGTTCCGAGGCGGACAAATGCGTGCACTACGCCCTTCAGCGCGCGCAGCGGCCGGCGCCTTGGCCACCGCCGCCAGCACCAGAGCCAAGTACACAACACGCCCACTCTTCCTCCACCCGCCAGAGCTCCAGCCCCTCGGCGGCCGACTCGGAAGGCGAGAGCCTCCCCTCGACATCTCAAGTCTCTTGGAAGAAAAGCCACTCCATAGGAGCTGGTATCTCTCCAATCTTTGCATGACGTGATGGGGAACTCCTCACCATGCCTTCTAGCCCCAACGGGCGGTGACGGACGGCGAGATCGGCGGCGCGTGCGTTGGCAGGCACATGCAGGCCACTCTTCTACGACAATAAATGCTACGGGTGGTTACCTTTTGTGTGTGATCGAGTGCGAGTTCGCTTCCTCCCACAGAAGTGGCGTGCGTTGGCGTTGCTGTCGCGCCTCCCAAGGAGACACAACGCGCAGAACGGCCGGCTTCTCCCTTCCCGTCGCTCGACGAGGGACAGCGAGATCTCTTCCTCACTTCTGGGCTTGCGAGCCACAAAAGGAGACGGCCGCGAACGACGGCACGCGGAGCTCGCGCAACACGCGCTCAGCGAGCGGCTCCGAAGGACCAAGACTCAACGAACGCACGGACGGACAGCGGCTCAGCCGACGAGCGAAGCCCACAGGTGCAGAAGCTCCGGCCCAAGTCGACACGGACGGTCGGCTCTCGCTCTCTCTCTGCTCTCGACGCGTCGCCTTCCCTGCACTTCTGCGGGACGAGCGAGCGAGCGAGCGAGCGATACTAAGGCTGCACACAGAGATGTAGCGCCGAGATGTGGCTGCGGACGGCGACGCGAATGGACGGAGAACTGCGCTAAGACTCGAATCTCGCGCTGGCAAGACGACGACTTCTTCCTCTTCTTTAGATGGCGGCTTCTTTGGTTCTGGGGGGGAAGTGGGGGGCGGGGGGGTTTCTTTCTCTTCCACTGGCTCGACGGTTACGGTTACGGTTCACAGTAACCGCGGTTCGTGCGAGGCACTAGCACTATGTGCTGATGTCACTCAACTGAGTTCGGCAAGCACTTCAAGGCCCAAGAGGCCTCACTTCACCTTGCGGCGCAAACCTGCACGTTGTCTTGTCCTGGTGTCTGCTGCGTCGCTGCACTGGCCCACGCGCCCATGGAGACACCGGGCGGGTCGCACGAAGCCGCTGCTGGTTCTGCGCAGCAGCAGCAAGCGCAGCCGCCACCGGCGCCGGAGGTAATCGAGATCCTGAGCGACGACGATGACGACGACGAGCAAGACGACGAGCAGCAGCCGTTGCCATGGCCCGAGGCGATCGAGCGGCTGCTAGAGATCGCGCGAGACCACAAGCAACGCCACGATCTGCTCGTGCTGCCTGCCCTGATGCGGGACCTGCGTGTGGGCGACAGCATCAACGTGCGCTGCGCTCTGCGGGCCGCCTGCGAGGCGCTCGGCAGACTGCTCGGGGTCGCCAGAGGCAACACGCGCCAGTTGCGAGTCAACACGCTCCAGCCCATGGTGCTCTGCGAGATTCTGAGCCTCGCGCAGATTGCGTCGCCGCGCAGACCAGCGAAAGACGTCCGTATCAAGCTGGAGAGCGCCGAGCGTGCCACGGCCAGCGGCTTGCAGGACCTGATGCAGCAGTGGCGACAGGCCTTCCACAAGGCGGTGGACACGCCCACGGGGCTCCAGAGCGCGTTCTCCAAGACGCTGGCGCGACTGGAGGAGCAACGCGAGCAGTGCACGCGTGAATTGGAGCCGCTCCGCATCGACAAGGCGATGCACTTGGAGCGGAAGGAAGCCGCGGCGCAGAGCTACACGGAGGTGCTGACCCAGCGCCGCCAAGAGCAGGAACGAGAGCGACCCGAAAAGATCGGAGACGCCGTCGGACCGGACGACCGCGTGGTAGACATGCTGTATCGCACGGTGGTGGAGCAGAAGGACCTCGTGGCCGAGTTCGAGATGCACCAGGGCGCGTACCGGGCTCTGGCGCGTCAGGAGAAACTGCTCCAGACGCGTGGCGAGTTCTACGAGTCCGCCTTGGCCTTGCTGCGTGCTGTGGCGGAGCAGCGGATCCAGCAGCTGTCGGAGTCGCAGGAAAACGACAACGACCAGTGCGCGCTGAAAACCCAGCTCAACCAACTGAGCGCAGGGTTGCTGACGAGCATCGAGGACTTCTGCGCCGCGCTTCAAAGCGTCATGAGTGAGGAGCGACCGACGGGAGGAGGAGAGAGCGCGTGGCGGGCCACACACGTGTCATTGGCGAGAGAGCTGGAGCTTTTCTGGCTGCTGCACCGCAACCGCCTCCCTTCCGCAGTCGTGGAGGTGGTCGTGACGCAGTTCGAAGCGCTGCACCAGTCTTCAGCCGCTCGACGGACTGGATGCCCCATCAGCGGCGCGCTCTCTCGGATCTGCGCTGAGTTGGGTCCCGTGCTTGCCGCCTCTGCTCCAGCCTCTGCTGAATAAAAGGCGTGGACGAGGGTTGAGGGCGTCGTGCAGTGCGTGTGCGTGTGAATTGGCTGCTGTGCGAGTGTGGCGTGCATTGTGACTGCGTGTGTACTAGGCGGGAGCTCGGTGCAATCTGCCAGGTCGCTTTATTTTCCTTCATGCTCGTAGCTTCATCACTGCTGACTGTGGATTTACTAACCAAGTGGGGCTCACAGCGCAGGCAGCAGAGACGACGGGCGTTGATTTGCCCTTGGAGGCGAGCATAAATGCTCCTGGAGCACCGTTTTCGAGTGTTGACGGCGCTTTGAGGTTGATTTATAGACGTTCTTGACGGCAGAAGTGCGTCGCGGTGGCTGAAGCGGAGGGAAGGCGGCGATCCTGGCGTCTCGCAGCTCCTGCTGCCGTCTTCGCACCCGTAGAAGCAGCTGCATGCGCTCCGGGTGGGCGGCCCAAGTCTCGGCCTGCCGCTGTCGCAACGCGGCTTCGCGAACACGCTGGAATCGCTCTACACTCGCTTGGAGCTGCTGGTGCCTCGCTGCAGCCTTTAGCATCTTGTTCACAAGCTGCGTGTGTCGTCGCCAGCGCGTGCGCCACAAGAAGCTCCGAACAGCTCGTTGGATGGCCAGTCGAGCTTTCCAGCGCCGCAAACGGACCATGAACCTCGCTCGAGCGCGCTGTAGGACAAGTGACGCTCGCTCGCGGCGCAAAACCAGCTCTCGATGACGCCGGTACGTGCGTTGGATGGCCAAAGCGGCCTTCTGCTGCCTGCGTCGCTCACGTGCGAGCTCCATGTGCTTCGCCAAGGTGGCCGCGTATTCGAACTGCTCCTGTCGCAGTCGCAGCACGTACAACCGGGCACGGAACCCACGAAAACAGCGCTGGACATCCGTCGCCGCGCTGTGCCAGTGGCGCAAGACGCTTTCCTGTGCTTCAAGCTGCGCGCAGGTACGCTCCTCGACCACCTCGCCGAAGTCCCGGAGCTCCTGGTGCGTCCAGAGTCGTCGGCGCCGGTCATTCAGACCATCGTCCGTGTTGGGGGAGCGGCCAGGCAAGTACAGCAAGGGTCTCGCATCGAGGAAGCGCGTCCAGGCTTCGTCACTGACGCGGAAGGCCTCAGCTGCAGTGCCTCGCTGCTTGTACTCCGCTGTATAGATCGCGAGGTCGAAGGGCGATTCAAGAGCCCTCACAGAGGCAGCATTCACATCGTGACTGTCGTCGGTGCGCATGCGAGTCCCAGTGGAGCCTCCAGTTACTGGCATGTCCTGATTCCCAGCGCTGCGGCTTGCAAACGGAGACGGCTTAACTGAACGCGCTCCGTGCGAGGATCTACGTCAGAGTCCTCGTCTTATTTTAGGGGGTGAGGGTGCCGAGACGAGCGTTCTGGAGGTGTGACCTCGACTCGATGCGCAGGAAGGTCTTATTCCAACCTCCTTCCATGCCCAGTGAACGAGGTCGAGTCGGTCAAGACGCATAGGTTGGAGGCGCAATGCGTCTGCGTTGAGAGTTCCGCTCGACTGGCACCTCGGGGCATCCGAGCACAGCAGTGACCACATTTCAGAGCGTCAAGCGTGGGGAAGAGCGTCGCAAGATGAACCGCGCCACACACGCGGGCTTCTGCGCCTTCGACGAGCGCAACGCTGGCGGTCGCTACCAGACGCAGGCGGAGCTGCGGCGGTTCAAGCACGTGTTGGCCCACACGACTGCGGGTGTGGACTGCGGCGAGAAAGGTACGAGTGGAGGAGACCGCATTCTCATATTCTCAAACCAATTGTCATGTCGTCATATCTCCGTGGTGGCGTCCATTGTCTGACACATTCGAATGCGATTCTTGGGATTGTCACTATCGCTGCAGTCGATGAAGTCCAGGATGGCAGCCCCACGTGCGTCCCCGGGCGTCCACGTCTGCATTCAGTCGAACCCCACGGCTGCAACTTGTACTAACGGCTACTGACCAAGCTCCTTGGTGTTACCGACCCACAGGAAGACACGGAGCGAGGCTCTGAGCACTTTTGCTCGGCGTATGCGCGAGGAACGCGCGGCTCACGAGGTCCGCATCGCCCATATGAACCGCCGCATCACGGACTACCACAAGCGAGTACGGGATCGACTCTCCAGCCAAACAAACAGCTCCAGCACTGCGCCAACGCTGGCTCACTCGCTAAATTCACTGTGGATGTTGCTGTTGTTGTGCGCAGGAGGACGAGCGGCTGAATGCCAGCACCGTGACCACGAACTTCCCGGCCATGCACCCGAACACGCAAAAGATCTCCCCGGGAATCTCCATCCGCATCCGAGCGTACGTGCACTCCTACTGTCCTCTTACCGAGCCATGCAACTGCATCGAGGCATCGAAGGAGCCTGAATCTAACTAGCACTCTACTCGCACTCTTTGTGACTGCCAACCATGCAACTGGCAGTCCCAAGCCGCCGAACATCCTGTCCATGAGCGCGCGCTCTTCCGCCGAGATGCCGCAGGACCCGACGCCGTGGAAGTCCAGTGCGCGACTGGATCTGTCCAACCAAGAAGCGCGCGACCTCTACTGTGACGCGCTGTTGCAGTACATTCGCCAGCAGAAGAAAGATGCTGAGGCGTCCGCCTCGTCTTCAACTGGGGGAGTAGCAGACACGGAGGCTGTGGGGACGGAGACGCCGCTGCCCATGGGCTGGGAGCAGAAGACGGACAGCAAAGGCCGCGTCTTCTTCATTGACCACATCAATCGCCGCACAACCTGGACGGATCCACGCCAAGACAAGGCGTAGTGAGTCAACAAGGGGGCACAAAAGAGAGACGCGAAGACGTTGAAAGGCTGGGAGAGCTAGTGCGCCGTTGCTCACGAACGGCAGCCTCCAAAGATGCTATGACTCGAGTGAGAAGCAGTGCGCAATGGGTTGCTACCGCGCCGTCCTAGCTCACGAACGACTGCAGTATGCCTCGTGTGAGAACAAGTATCGAGCGAAGAAGTACTCGAAAGTTCGTCGATGAATAAACTAGGCATGACGACTTCGTGGTCTAGCCGAAGTTGAGCTGCACGCGGCGCTAGTTGGCTAGTGCGGCGACTCCACAACGCCCGTCTGGTTCTGTGCGTACTTTGGGTAGTGCGAGAGCACCTCCTTGCTGCGCTCCACGGCGTTCTGCAGTGCCACTTTGTCGTAGGCCCGCAGCCACGAGGAAACGGGCTTGCTGTCTACCGTGCTGTGGCGTCGCCCACCGCCGCCTTCCAGGATGGTTCGCGACGCCGACGACGCCAGCGAGGCGGCATCAGCCTGTTGCCGCGCTGTGATGCGCCCACCATGCAGCTCGTAGTGTCCGTTCTTGGAGTTCTGCAGAAAGGCGTCCATGGTCCTGCGCGCGAGGTTCGAGAGCTCCTCGGCCTTGATTCGTGCTGTCTTGAGCCGCGCCGCCGCCACTGATACCTCTTTCTGGGCGAGCTTCACGTCGTCGATGGTATGACGACGCCGCATGGCCAGGTCCGTCGGTATCGCGCCCACTACGATCGCAGTGGAAGGTCCGCCCGAAGGCACCACGAGCAGCCCACTCGGGTCCACTTCGCCCTCGTGAAGCTTGTGTAGACTCAGCAAGATGTGGCCTTGCGGGTCACGACACGCCTGTAGTCGAGCCAGAAGATACTTGGCGATCTGTTCCCCCGACGTGTCGGTCTCCGCTGAAGCTGCAGGTGTAGCAGCGCCATTGCCTGACTGGACAGCAATCTTCGCTTCAGTTTTCGTCCTGGGAGACAGGCCTGTCGATGGTGCCATGCGCGCTGGAGGGTGCACCATCATCTTGCCTGGACGTCCGGGCGCCTTGGGTGGCGGATCCAGGCCCAGCGCCTGTCGTAGGCGACGGAGATCCACCTCCACTGGCGGGATTTCGTCCTGCGCGCTCTGGGGAGAAGGCTGCTGGCCCTGGGGAGACGTGGCGTCTTTCTGCTGCTGCTGCGGGAAGGCGCGGATGGTGACAACGTTGGCCGTCACGTCCTCGTAGATGCAGAGCTCCAATGTCTCGTTCACACGCCAGAAGAGCTTGCTGCCATCGAAGAGCAGGTGGCGTACGTGCGCCTTCATCTTGGCGCCTTCACTGGCACGTCGCGCCTCCGCTGCGCGCTGTCCGAGACCCAGCGATGCCTGGTGCAGCGGCGAGAAGTTCACGTGGTCCATGAGCTTCTGCGCCGAGCGCACTGAGATTTTGCACACCTCACTGCATCGCACGGCCAAGGACACGACGACCCCAATCGCGCACTCATTAGCACAGCCAAGCAACGAACGCGGAAGGGAAGCGGTGAATGAACGTACCAGGTGAACGTGGGCGTGTCCACAATCTCAGGCATGCGGGCAATCTGCACTGCAGGGCTTCTCTCCATCGTGGAGCTTGGTGCTTTCACTGGCGGCAGAGCGGGCGCGTTCTCCATCGACGGAGCTGGCGCCGACTCGGCCATTCTTGCTTGCCAGCTTGGGCTCTCTGCGCGTTCGTCGAACGAGTGTTTGTGCTACGGTGAGCTCTTATCCTAGACTGCAGCCCAAGAACGCCGAGAAACTGCAACTCCGGAGAGAAAAGGCCCTACATGCCCCCGGCCTCCTACCGCACAGCCCGTATATCTCCAGGACGCGGAAATAAATCATAAATCCCACGACGGGTATAGCCCGCTTGAAGACGATCTTGGCCGCGCACAACTCGTCCCAGCCAAGCCAGCCGGTGTGTCTATTCCTGCGGAGCCCTTGTCTTGAATCATAGGCACCAATCGCGAAGACGCTTGTTAGTCGGACTGGGCAGCCTCGCGGTCTTGTCGGGGTGGGGACGTTGGTGTTGGTCTATATCCTGGCACATGGGCCACCCACTGGCAAAGATATCCACGGCCTCTGTCTTGCCACAAGCGAATGAGGTCGAGTGAAGGAGTACGGAGTAGTCACCTCCGCTACCTTTTCGGTTGCCAGGCTGGCGCATCGGTAGATCGAAGACCCCCACGTAGACGCACGAGCTGGATCATTGATATGACCAGCTCCACTTCATGCACGACAACCCCAAGCGTTCGTCATGCGGCTCTGCAGTGTTCTTCTCGTGGGAGATCGAGGACATACTGCTGGTTGACGAATCTGTCAGTACATTGGCACAATCACCAAGCAAGGCAAGCAGAGTACCCTTGCTACAGACCACCGACTCGTCAAAGCAACAACTTCCATTTCAGAGCGCCATAGAAACCACACGAGCAAGCGTTCACGGCAGAGCAGCACCTTGCTGGAATAAAAAAAGCGTTCACCAACATGCAAGCACCTCACAAGAAAGGCCCCGTGCCCACCCTACATCATGGCACAGCCGCCTTCGCCTGACTTGGCCTCTCCTCCCTCCATGTCGGCATCTTGGCCACCAGACGCACTCCCATTCACTCTCAGATCCTCCTCCATCTGCCATAGCACCAAGAACGAAAGGCTCAAAGGTCAGTGCTACGCAGATACAGCAGAGCTTCCACCTCACAGGGTTTATCCTCACGCGGACGTACCTGCTCCTTGGTGAAGAGATGCGAGGCCGGAGCCGTGAACTTGTCCCCATTGTCGTACTGCATCTGGTAATTCCCGTTGTTCAGCAGCTTCACCACTTGGCCACGGAGAAACTGCGCACTGCTCTCCCCAGCCGCGAACTTCGAGTACAGCACCGTGCCGACCTCAAACTCGTCGAGACGCTCCATCACCGGCGACGCTGACGGTTTATTCGCCCCTTCACGGGCCATTCG
>JAADYJ010000219.1:0-30207 GCA_023338205.1 Halophytophthora polymorphica | reverse complement strand
CTGCATGGCTCCCGCGGCGCCCTGGTTCCTCAAGCGAGCGACACTGGTTGCGACTCCAGCGGCGGCGGCACGACTCAGAAGAAAACTATCCGGAGTTGCATAGGATTAACGTCCTAAATAGACCCGATGAACCAACCAACTTTGCTTGTTACACTCATGCTCTCTTGGCACCAAATGAGCCCAACTGGCCCATTTCTGTAGACGACTTGCGGGAGAAATTCACGGGGAGAATCCGCCAGCGCATTATTGGCCAGAGCTCCAGCAACGACACTGCTGTCCGGGGCTTGCCGGCCGAGGCCTCTCTCTTCTTGTTTATTTTGCAGGCTTGAGTGGCGCGCTGGCGGCCGAGGTCTGCTCGCTCTCGGCGGCCTGACGCATGCTGCGCTGGGAACCGGCTTTCGTTGCCTGCGTCTTGCATGGTCCGCGGGCCTCAAGAAATGCTCGGCCGATACGTCCAGTCCAGTCAACATGGGTACCCGCAAGTAGGCCACTGACTTTGCGGCGCTCATCAGCTCGATGAGACTGGCCGACGGCGCTGACAACGAAGTGTCGACGAGGCGGCGCATTCTCCGGATTGGTCCAGCCTCGAGTTGCCGGCCGGAAGACTGCTGCTGTAGAGCGCACGCATGCCGAAGCTTGCGTGCGGCATCTGGCCGCCAGGAAGCGGGGCAGCACAGCCCGGACCACACCGAGATCGGGGATCGCCGCGGTTGCCAAATTGGTGGCAAATCCTGCACGTGGTGGATACATTACATCTATGTAACAGCCGCCTCGATCGGAGACTTTCGGTTGAGCGCCGTGCGCCATCTTGATGAGCGAGGATGCTGCGGTTGGCTGGAAAGCATCGAGGATGGCGGACGACGCCCTCAATCGCACGGCGGCCGACTCCGTTTTAAATTGCCTGGCCGAGAGAAGTCGCCAAAGCCGCAAACAGAGCGGCTGGCGTAGGCTGCTGGGCCCAGGATGCACTTGCGGTCCTGGAAGACATGTAGTCGCGCCAGGGTGCTAGGTTCGGTTTCAGGGCACAGGCTGCTTGTTCAACCAGCGAGTGTTCATCACGATGTTCACCTGCTCGAGGCCCAGTTGGGGGATCTCGTGGCGATGGCAACGCGCTGACAGACACAGGATAGTTCCGCCAGCGTCCCATTGCGACTGTCCCCTGTTCATCGAGCTCGTGTTCGTCGTAGCTGGTCGGCACCACACGTCGGGTCCCGACTTCGAGAGGGCAATGCGTGAAACGTCACGCGATGGGCCACGATGGCGGCCATCGCGACTTGGTTCGTCGCAGAGCTCCTAGCGGGGATACGGTGTCGGCCTGGAGATTGGCCAGTGCGCTCTTCGAACTCGCCCGGTGGCGCCACATTACCGGCTGACCACAGCGTGGTGCTAGCCCCCGCCTTACCTGCGAGGTCGAGGTATACCTGGTAACGCCAAAGCGATGCCTGGAGCGGAGCAGTGGACGGGCGTCGCTGGTGTTTCAACCGCAGCAGCGACACAACGCCTCTGTTTACGTGAATCCGCTCGCGAACTGGGGTCACCTTGCACTACGCGGGCGTGGGATCACCTGTACGTCGCTGCAAGAGGTGGCGAGCCCCCTCTTTGCTCGAATAATGGTCGGTTGTGCTATACGTATTGCAATCAAGCTCCTCTCTTCATGGCCACGCAATGCCAGACGCCACTCCGCCAAGGGCTTCATGCTTTCTTATTTGTCCCCAATACCTTCCTATAGTCTCCGTGAGCTCGAACTCGATGGCCTCGCTGCTGTTTTCTCGCTCCACACCTCGAGGTCGATAGCAGCTAGAGGCACACACACCCGCAGACACTGCAGCAGAGATTCCCAGTCGGGATCGATGGCCGAAGGCATCTGACGCTTGAAGCTGAAGCTCACCGAGGCGCGCTTGAACCGCTTAAGCTTCGCGCCACTGCCAGACTTTCTTCGTTTTGGCTTCTTCGGAGTCTGCCTACGGGCTAGCTTTGTTATGACCCGAACGACTTGCATTCGACTGGGTATCGTAAAGCTGGAGCTTTCTCTCCCTGATCACCCTTCTCCGCTGAGGCCGTACAATCCCGAGCGTCGATGTTCCTCGACGGCCTCGACGAACCCGACGACGACCTCGACATCCTTGGCGACGACCTCGACAGCCTTGGCGACCTCGGCCCAGCGAGCACAGACCAATGCCAGGTGCAACGGTTAGCCGGAAATGGCCGGTCCCATATCTAAAGTTATCAACAAATCGACATCCTCGAGAATGGCGCTGGAAGCGCTCGTCGAGCGCTGCCCCACGCTGCTCACGTGCGTACAAGTCGTTTGGCGTGAGTGGCAGGCGGTGCTAGGTGGCGTCCCGCATGTGGCGCGGCTAGTGGAGGCCTTCCTGGACGGCTCGGCGCGCTGGAACATCCCGCAGGCGCTCGACTTCCATTACTTCCACCTGCTGCAGCGGCTCGGCGCTCGCTCACTGCGCCCCCGGACCGTGAGCACGCGCAGCTGCTTGCTTTCGGCTGCGCAGCGCGGGAACCTGCGTCTGCTGCAGTGGTTGACAGCGTACGATCCGCGCTCCCGTGATTATGGAGCCGTCATGGACCACGCTGCTGAGCACGGCCAATTGGCGATCGTGCAGTGGCTCCACACCGCGTTCCCCGACGTTGCATGCAGTACCAAGGCCATGGATTTCGCCGCCGGACATGGCCACTTGGAGGTCGTCCAGTGGCTACACGACCACCGCACAGAGGGCTGCACGCACCACGCGCTGGACGACGCGGCAGCACGCGGCCATCTCCCGGTCGTACACTGGCTGGAGACCCATCGCAGCGAAGGCTGCACCACGTACGCCATGGATTTCGCCGCCTGGTACCGTCAGCCCAATATGGTGCGCTGGCTACACTCGCACCGTCGAGAAGGCTGTTCGGCGCATTGTATGGACTTTGCGGCGCTGCGTGGGGACTTGGAGCTGGCGCGTTGGCTCTTGGCGCATCGGTCGGAAGGCGCTTCGTCTCTGGCGATGGACAGCGCGGCCGCTAACGGAGACCTGGTCTTCGTACAGTGGCTGCACGTCCACGCGATTGGGGGCTGCACTACAGATGCCATGAACAACGCGGCGCGTGGAGGCCACTTGGAAGTCGTGGCCTTCTTGCATGAACATCGAAGTGAGGGCTGCACTGTGAGTGCCATGGACGGCGCCGCACGTGGCGGGTATCTCGACGTGGTCCAGTTCTTGCATAGAAACCGACGCGAAGGCTGTTCGCACTTGGCAATGGATTATGCGGCAGGTAATGGCCACTTGAATGTCGTGCGGTTCCTGCATGAACACCGCGACGAAGGCTGCACTGTGTGGGCCTGGAATTCGGCGGCTGGCAGTGGACACCTGGACGTCGTCAAGTTCTTATTGGCAAACCGGACGGAAGGCTGCACGGAGAAAGCCATGGACCGAGCCGCGGAGGGCGGACACCTAGCGGTACTACGTTTCATGCATGACACCCGACCGGAGGGTTGTTCTTCAGGCGCCATGGACGCCGCCGCAGGCTTCGGACATCTGGAAGTGGTGCAGTTTCTGCATGAATATCGCACAGAAGGCTGCACCCAGAGAGCAATGGACGCTGCTGCACGTGGTGGACACTTGCGAGTGGTGCGGTGGCTACATGACCATCGCACTGAGGCGTGCACGACCGCTGCCATGGACGACGCGGCCTGGTTCGGCCACTGGGACGTTCTGCGCTTCCTGCACGAGCACCGCACCGAAGGCTGCACCCGGCGAGCCGTGCGTAATGCCTTGCTGGGCGGACACCCCGACGTGGCGCGGTGGCTTACAGATAACTACCCCAATTGCCGTGTGCAAGGTGTCCCTCTGCCAATCTA
The DNA here is from genome assembly GCA_023338205.1 of Halophytophthora polymorphica. NCBI lineage: Eukaryota > Oomycota > Peronosporomycetes > Peronosporales > Peronosporaceae > Halophytophthora > Halophytophthora polymorphica. The sequence continues at coordinate 26,354 of JAADYJ010000219.1, read as the reverse complement.
GTAGCTGCATTGATGGTGGCATCCGCTTGAAGCAACTCCAACTGGTGGACTTAGAGTTTCAGGGTGCCCAGGACCAGGCTCGACACCCTTTTCAACGAGTCAGGGGTATGCCGCCACCTTTATACGCCCTGATCGGTGACTCCACTATCGGTAATAGGTCGGTTGAGACTCTGGATTTCTCTCAGCGCAGTCGCTTGAGTCGTGCGGGTCTGGCAGCAACGGTGGACGAGGCGGCCGGCGCTTGGGTACCTGCTCGAGCACCGTTCTCGCGTGGAGTGGCTCCAGCTTCAGCTGACGCTGCTGGTGACGGGGACGACGAGTTGAATGTCGCGCTCGTCGTCGCTTCCACACGAGCGCTGCGACTAGAGGCCACGCTTGGGCCAACACGCCGCGTTTTGGCTGGCGGCGGCTGAGAACGATCGATGAGCCCGGGAAGACGCTCCGCGGGCAGGAAGGAAGCCGAAACAGCTCTGGACATTCAAGTCACACGTGCAAGTCAGACGATGAAATAAGCCAAAGAGAGCAAAATAAGAGGTGTCGTTCGGTGCTCATCACGTACTCGATGTCGTCCTTGAGTAGCGGAGTCTCCACCTGCTTGAGCTCGCCGCCAGTGCGATTTTTGATCGCAAGCTCGACGAGGCGGCCAATGCTGCGTCGATACCACATCACATTCGCGCGCACAACAGTAAGTTTTCTGTCCAGCTACAAGTGTCTCAAGAAGGGCATGCGTATACGCGATACATACTTGTGGTAGGCGACGAAGTTGAGGAACTCGAGCGACGCGCGCGAGCACTTGCCTAGGCCCAGCCACTGGCGGAACTGCTGCGCCTTGTTGTTCATGAAGTTGAGCTTGCGGCCCTTGGCGAACACGTCGTAGTTGGACCAGTCCATCGTCTTCGTGCGCTCGTCGGCAAACCGTATTCGCTCCTGCACCCGTCACACGAAGGAACCACGCGGCATAGCCCCGGCGTGTCAGCAACATAGGCGAAGCGTCCAATTGATCGCTTGGCAAAAGCAGTATTCAGCATGTAACGTACCAAGAAGGTGTCATTGAAGACGGCGTCCGTCTCGGCCACAGCGAAGAGGTCCAGCTCTTCGGCAAGCTCCTCCTCTTCTACGTCCTCTAGCTCGTTCTGCTCGTGCTTCGTCTCGCCACGGAACTCTCGCCAGCGGCCGTAGTAAATGGCTTCATCCGGGAAAATCTCCACCAGTGACTGAACACAACAAGAGGCGAGGAGTAGGCAAGGTAAGGCTTCTCATTTCACGAATCATACCTTGTACATCGCACACCCTGTTCGCTCTCAAACCCGAGCTACGTACCCTCAGACAGGTCGAAGACTCGATCGCTTCCGGGTCCATTGCACCGAGGACAGAGCGGACGTAATCGCCGACTTCACACACAACAACACGCGTTACAGCAGCGTTAGTATCCACGCAGCAAGGTGTCCACCAGTGTTCTCAACCCCACACAGAACAGTGCTTTGTGAGGGAAACGCACCCAACTCCCGGACTTCTTCCGCCGTAGTCACACAGGAGCGGGTATTGTCGCCGAAGGTGCTCATCATGGAGCTGATGGTCTGCAGCAGCAGTGCTGCGTTCTTGCCACCTCGTTTCGCATCGTGTGTGGCGCCGCAGGCGCACTTGACGTTCTCGTAGAACTCGGCCTCGGCCACCTGCCAGCGCGTCTTGAACTTCTTCTTGGTCTCCGCATAGTGCGGCACCTGCGCAGGCGCGACGTAGGCGCTGTTCGGGTGCGTCAATGCGTCTCCTTCATCGCCGAAAGCTCCAATAGAAGTGTCCGATGTGCGCAGGTTCCGCCGCTGTAGCATCTGCAGGTAGGGGTCGATCTTCACGGTCCGTGCTGGGTCTTTTGCGGTCTCTGCGTCCTTCTCAACTGTACTGGGGCCGCTGGAAGCGTCAGATTCACTTGTGCCAACAGCAGGAGTTTCGTTGCTGGCCGTACAAGTCGATGGAACTGTTGGTTTGCGCAGCCGCTTCTCGCGGATGTACGCCAGCATCTTCTTCTTCTGCTCTAGCGGCAGCGACTTCCACGCCTCCGTCTACGCACCATACAGAGCCACACGAAAGGCATATACGGTGAGGCAGAAGGTGTCAGGCGCGTGTAGGAGAGGCCGCTTCGTTGCTTGGGCCAGCACACGCCTAGCAGGTTGACTGTCGACGCGGTGAACGCACCTCCTTGTACGGGTATTTCTGCTGGATAGCGTGGAACAGGCGGTGCACCTGCTCCAGCAGCGGCAGGCGCGCCAGGTCCTTCAGTCCATATTCGTTCTCGGCGCCCGCAGCAGCCTCGGCGGCGTCTGCAGCGGCGGCAGTGCACGACGTCTCCTCGTGCTCGTTGGTCATGGTCTGCGGGCGGCGATGCGTAGGCGAAAGCCAAAACCTACTTTCCAGCATCGATGGCCTGAAATTCCGGAAATTCCGGCCAACGCAGCTGTACTTGGTTTTTGTAAGGTGATTTTCCAAAAAGCTTGGTTCCAGACCTCTTCTATTGCATATGGTGTCCTACGATTCAGCATTCTTCAGCCTGCAACCACTTCAACCGCATTGCTCAGACGGCCCAGTTAATCTAAGTCGATGAACTGCCTTGCACATATCCCTCGCTCCCCACATAGTTCCAAATGGCTTTCACGCAGCGCACTAGTGCGGATTGCAGCAACATGCTGCGTTTACCCCGAAGACTCCCTGAAGCAAGGCGCCGTGGGATCGCAGGTGGTTTCCTCAAGACGTGGTCGTCTCTAGATCTGGCCAAATGCCGAAACCCCCTTCATCTTCACGCGCTCCGAGTTATCAATAGCCACCTCGCCGCGCGAGCGCGCTTGGTGGCCATCACAAGCCAACCTCCCTGCTATTCGACAGCCCGAACCGACTTTCCACCGCTGACGCCTGGAGCTTCGAACCGCACAATGAAGGGATATGGAGCCATGCGTGAAGGTCGCGCTTTGCTGCACCGCGCGCTCGGCGGTGACACCCCCGGGAACTGCGAGAGCAGCGGGGACGAGGACCTGGAGGGCGAGATCCGCCGCACGGTGGTCGCCAGGCCGGAAGAGCGGCCTGCTTCGCGCAGACACGCAAGGCGTATCGTGGCGACGCTGTTCCTCGTCGGTGCGGTGGGACTCACCATCGCTGCGATCGTCGCCACCTCGACCTCTATGGCCACCGACGCGGACGAGGCCAATATGGCCAAAGCACCCGTCCAGCGGACCTCCAACTCGCCGACTGGGAGCGGTTCGGTGAACAAGGGGACGCCTAGCACAACCGAAGACGCGGTGGAAGACTTCGACAATGGCCCCGCGCCCAGTTCAAGCGACGGGTCGACTGTTATTCCAGCTACCGACCCGGCCAGTGACTTTGACGATAGCGCTCTGGCTGACGCCTTCTTCGAGTCGACATCGGACTCGCAAAGCGACTCGATAGATAACTGGATGGGCGACGCGAGTGACGAGCTGGACGGCAGTTGGCTCGACGGCTCGACTGGCAGTGAGCTGGAGAGCGGCGTCTACCGCAGTGACTGGGAGGACTCGACGGCCGATTCCGCCTCCGAGGCGCTCGTCGACTCGGCAGCTAGCGCGTAGAGGGCTGCGATGAAAGACTGCACAGAATCTCTTGAAGATAGCGCTGGCCGCCAGGTCTTCTTTCCCTGCAGCCACTTTCTCCTTGCTAGTCGACGCTCGTCACGCGTGACGCGAGCCCAGGTTCAGAAAGCTATTGATGATGATACCGCTGGATACTTACCCGAGAGCTCAAAATGGCTCCATCTGGCGCAAAAAGTGACGAGACGACAACGCAGCGGATACCTACCCAAAACCCCGCCAACCAAAGACAAGCGACGGCTCGCCCCCTCATATCGCAACCAGCGGCCTCGTGGCATCGCAATTTGCACACAAATGGCTTCAGAGTTGCTGACAAAGGGCCCACAGACCCCGCCCCGCCCAATCGTGACGCTTTGAGCCTTCAGTCCGCAATATCGAGCCTTCCTGGTACGCTTCTCTATAGATACGCGCGGGCGTTGTGAAGCCTCGAGCGCTCCTTCCTCTCCTTCCTCTTCCTGTACACGTGAGCCATGGCGGGCGGCAGCAGCGCCTCCAGCGCCTCCAGCGTGAAGGACTTCTACGACGGCATCTTCCATTCGCCCATCTACGCCGAGCACCACCGCGTGTGCACCAACGTGGGCTACAACCCGCGCGGCGCCGTGCACGTGAGCTCGAGCGCGGGCGCCATCGCGGCGCTGGAGCTGGCGGACGACACGGAGAACGCCAAGCCGGCCAACACGTTCCAAGCGCTGTACCCGGCGGACCGGTACCAGCTCAAGCTCTACGACACGCTCGTGGATCTGGACGCGCAGCACGCGGCGAGGCGAGGCGGCAAGAAGAAGCTCACGGTGCTGGACCTGGGCTGCGGCGCCGGCGGCGGGCTGTGCGAGCTGCAGATGTTGTACCCGGAGGCGGAGCTAGTTGGGCTGGACGTGTCCATCCAGGCGCTGGAGCGCAGCAAAGAGACGTGGAACCGCTTCCTCACGCAAGTGCCCGAGTTCGCGGGCAAGAAGCTGCGGCTGTTCCACCAGTCGTGCGAGCGCATGAAGGGCGTCCCGTCGAGCTCCGTGGACTTGGCCGTAGGCGTGCAGAGCCTGCAGGAGGTGGCCAACCTGAGCGCGGCCGTGGCCGAGATCGCGCGCGTGCTCAAGCCGGGCGGCCTGCTGCTTGTGGCCGACTTTATCCCGCCGGACGTGGCGGCCGACCACCTGGAGCACTCGCTCCTGTCGCCCATCTCGTCGGCGCAGAACAAGACGCCGCTGTTCGAGATCGTGCAGGAGCAGCTCGTGTCCTTCGAGGCGGCCATGGGCGCCAAGCTCAGCTCGGAGAAGACGGAACAGCTCATCGAGCAGTTCACCCCCGAGGAGTTCCACGCCGAGCTCAAGGCCTTCTTCTTTGTGGAAGACTCGCCGCTCTATGAGCTTCTGCGGCGCGACCAGATGGGCTACCGACTGCTGTGTCTGCGCAAGAAGGGCGCGTCCGAGAGCGGCACGGACGAGGAGGACAGCCACCACGGCCAGGCGGAGTGGAGCGAGGAAGACGTCGGCGATGGAGACGCCTACTCGTCAGACGAGGAGATCCAGGACGACGACATGCCCAACTACTACTCGTATCAGGAGCTCTTCCCGCAGCTGGACGTGCTCAAGGACAACTACAACGTCATCCTGGATGAGATGCAGGCCGTGCAGCAGACCGCGACGTGGCCCTTCTGGCCCGAGAAGCACTACACGGAGGGAGACAGCGAGTGGCGCGTCTTCCCCTTTTGCTACACCTTCCCGGCGTACGACGAGACCAAGACGGCCTGGGTGGAGCCCACGTGCGAGATGTGTCCGCGGACCGTGGAGCTGCTCAAGACGCTACCGGGCATCCGAACGGCGCTCTTCTCTAAGCTCGGGCCCAACACGACGTTGTCTGCGCACCGCGGCTGGGCCGATCTGTCCAACCACATCTTGCGCTGCCATTTCCCGCTCGTGGTGCCCACAATGGCCAACGGGACGCCGTGCTGCGCCATGGTGGTGGGCGGCGAGACCACGTTCCACGCCGAGCGGGAGTTCATCGTATTCGACGACAGCAAGCTTCACTACGCCTTCAACCACCACCCGGAGAAGACGCGGCTGGTGCTCATCCTGGACTTCTACCGCCCGGACCACTTGCCTCGAGGCCGCGCGCGTGGCGGCCACTCGGATGAGCTGGACGAGTTCATTGAGACGTTCGGTAAGAAAGCCGCACTGGGCGTCGAGCACGAGAAGGAGTAAGTGTGCGCTTCTTTGGGCAGGACGAGAAGTGAAAACCGCGACAGAAGTCGTGCTTGACGGGGGTCGACTACCGTCCACCCCGGCGTCCTCATGGCTCGAGCGAAGGACAACATCTCCACGACGTACGCTTTACTTGCTGGAGCGCGTTACAGCCCTGTGACTGGGTTGGCTCGCGTCCTGGAGACTCCGCTTCACCCCTGCTTAATCTTAATGTTAAATAAACCTGCGAGCAAGTGCACGGCCACGACAGAGATGGAGATAGAGACAGCAGTTCGTCAGTCCAGACATTGGTCATGAAGCGGACAGGTAGAAAGAGAGGACGACGACGCACATCCTGGCAGCGTGCGGACGTCCGGGACGTCGGCGTTGACGATGGCGGTGAGTCCGAGATTGGCCAGCGCGCCGCGGATGACGCCGCACGGGAAGACGAGGAAGAGCAGCGCCATCTCCTTGGTCTGCTGCTCCGTGGCGGCAGAGATTCCCGCCAGCCAGTGGAAGTTGAAGTCCTGCACCACGAACACGCCGCGGTGGTTGGTCTGCAGCTTGTCGATCTGCTTCTTGTAGATGGCGATCCAGAAGTCCTTGCACACGAACTTGATCACGTCCAGCGGCTCCAACATGCGCGGCCGTTCCTTGGCCGCACGCTCTGCGAAGCGGTAGCCCACGTCGTAGCCCATGGCCTCCAGCTTCATGATCACGGCCTCGCGCTGGGCGGCTTCGCCCCCGGCCTCCGCGCGCTTCTCGTCACTGCTCGTGTCGATGCGCTCTCCTTCCTGCCAAGGGTATCGTTCGAGCTGCACACCGCGGGTGAGCCGCAAAGCACGCAGGGATCGACAGAGAAGACGACAGAGCAGTGTGTGACGCCCATTAAACGCACCATGGAGCGCACCATCTCGCCGTAGAGCTGCTGGAAGCAGCAGTCCGCCACCTCCTTCATCCTCGCACTTCGCTTCTGCCGTCTGCTCGATCTGCTTTCTGATGGGTAGCTCCGGTATATCGGTAGGATGAGGTCCGACTAAATACGAAATATACGCCTCTTGATTGGATGTTTATTTTACCGGTTTCGTGAGGTACTTATCGATACTTCACCTGGCATGAACTCAAACGTCTGTTTAGTGACATGTCCGACACTTAGTGACACGTGGTGGCCAGGAAGCCAAGGAAGCACATTCGAAGTCCGCCGCCGAAGCGAAGGAAGCGTGCTCGCAGAGGAGAACTGCGATTGCAGCTAAGGACGAAACGTTTCGTTCCGACTACCCGGAGTACGATGAGTGGCGCCAAGAGCCCCGAGGTAGTGGACGGTATGATTGACGACAGTCTGCTGGGCATCCTCATCATCCTGCTGGTGGTCATGTTGAGCACGGGCTACGTCTACATCCAGCAGCTGCAGCAAGGCGACGGCGCGCGCGGTGGGCCACAGCAAGGGACCGGTCGTCGGTCTCCAGCGTCGACGGCCGCTGCGTCGCCCGTCTCTTCGCGTGCGGTGGTGTCCACCGCCGGTTTGACGGAGCAGCAGCTCCGGCTACACTACGCTCTCCCGCAGCGCCACGGCGCACGCACCGTCACGATTTGTATGGAGGCGTTGCTGAAGGACGTGACGGCGCTGGCGCTGGCCTGGAAGAGCGAGGATATCCCCGAGGCGCTGGCGGACCTGGCACGCGTCGCCGATGTGTACTTGCTGTGCACGGTGACGGACGCCAAGGACTCGCAGGCCATGCAGCGACTGCGAGAGTTTGTGGCGCAGAACCCGGATTTGAAGAGCAGCGAGTGCGCTTCTGCGGCGGGGGAGACCGTGCAGAAGCCCGCAGGCGGCGTCAAGGCGCACAAGATACTCTTCTGCACCACGAGCATCGGCAAGATCGCCTTTGTGCGGCAGATCGAGCCGCAGATTCACGTGGAAGGTGCGTCGGAAGCCGCTTCCGTGTCAAACAATTGTGCATGTAGGTGTCTGTGTGAATATGGCTCACTGACACCTCATTTCTGATTGTTGTGACTGTTGCAGTGGCCTCCGGCGTGGCTCGCGACCTGGAGAAGCACGTCCCGCGTATCGTGTACGTGGCGTCGTCGCCGTCGGATGCCGTCCTCCCCTCCATCCCCAACGTGATCCACGTGGCAGACAACTTCTCGACCTACTTCCAGCTCCTCAGCGCTGCAAAATAGCGCGCACAACCGAGGCAGGAGCAGGCGCGTAGTCTCCTCGACCGGTAAAGCTCGTCGTTTGTTCCCGTGATGCATGCAATTTTCTCTCCAGCCTCCTCCAAAAGGTTTGTATCCTCTTCAGGGCACCACTGCCATCAACTCCTCCTCTTCGTGGGTAGTAGTAGCTGCTGCCTTTGTGCAGATCACAGCGTCCGTTCTGAAGAGTTGCTCCAGTGTCTCGAGCCCGACGAAGAGCAGCACCTCGATGCGTCTCCACGGATGCACCAGTCCATGGCACGCTGGGTCTGCGAGCACAAGTTCCGGGATCGGAATGGTCCCAGCCGCTGTCACCACCTCGTGAGTGGAGTCCAGCACATAGCCCTGAAACTTCTGCGGCTCTCCGTCTTTGGTTTCGAGATGGAGACGACTCACTGCCTCCATGAGTACTCGTCGCTGGCTGCGCGGGTTGGCTGCTGGCCCCGCGTCGTGATCACTGGAGCACGACTGGCTCAGGTTGGCTCGTAACACTGCGACGACTTCGAGCAGCGCGTTGGCGAGCGTCAGCCTTGCCGCCGAGGCCACAGGCGTCATCGTTGTGCTCTCAGCTTGGCGTTGCAGCCACTGAGCGAGGGCCAACTCCGTGGCGCCACCACCTCGACAACTCGACACTGTAGCTGGCCGTCCACCATCCCCTACACCACTTGCTAACGTCGCGGAAGGCTCCCACCAGCTCTTCAACACTCCAAGAGCCTTGAGAATGGCGGTGTAGTACTGCTTGTACACCCCTTTGGTCGGTGCGTGAAGCAATAGTTGTAGGGCCACATGCGCTTGCTGTGAACGTTGACGTGCATGGCCTCGGGACGCGCCAAGTCCACGAAGAAGAAGACAGTCTTGCTGCTGGAAGCGCACACGTGACACCCCACCGGAGCACACTCCGACGTGCACGTCGCCACGTACCTCGTCCAAGACGCTGGCGAGAGGGAGCACGCCGGCGGTGATGCACAGCGCCTCGACGTCTTCAGGCTCGGCGAACTGCACACAGGCGATCTCCTGGCGCGTACACACCGCGAGGACGCTCGGCTCGACGGCTTCCGTGCACACGACGAGTCGAACGCCGTGCGTCTCGCGCAGACGGTGGATGAGTCTCGAGATGAAGAGCCGAGCGGCGTCTTGCGCCGTGAACAGCTGCTCGTGCGAGGTCGTGACCAGCTCGACGTGGTTGGCGCCGTCGTTCAGACAGAGCGAGCAGGTGAAGCAGACGAAGCGAGTCGACTCCGCTCCGATGGGGTGGTGGAGGGCCCCAGGCAGCTGTGAAGACGCCACCGCCTTCTTGAGGACGAACTCGTCGCGAGGCACCACGTACGAGGCAAAGACGGACGGAGCGGCCATGAATATGACCGCGTCTGGCGCGCGCTTTAGAAGGTGCTGCACGCGACGGAAAAGCCGCGTTAAGTCGGCGGGTGAGACGGTCGAGTGGTCTGCCGTCTTGGTACAGGACTGCGGCGTGGAGGGGAACACCCAGTCTTGTACCAGATCCACCAGAAAGGCCACGACGCGCTCGCTGAACATGCCGCAGAGTGCGGAGCGCAGGATCTCTGCCGTCGCCTCTCGGAACTGCAAGGTCGGTCCACACAGAGGGCCATTGGAGTGAGGTGCAGACCATTCCATGCCCTGTTGTGCCCTGCAGCCACGCAACGAAGACGCATGAGCATGCTGCGTACCTTTGCCGAGGGCTCCAAAGCTTCACCTGCCACTTGTACCTCCGTGTGGAGCTGCAACCCTTCGAGCGCTGGTCCGGGGGGTTGCAGCTCGCGATGTAGCTCCCACTTGAGCTCTCTGAAGGCGCATGACAGTTGCGCGCGGTCGAATGCCCGCCGAGTCCACGCGTCGCGCTGCGTGTAGTCCAGCGCGTGGCGGACGGCAGCGCTCACCAGCAAGACGAACTCGCTGCTGCCGTCGCCCAGATCGAGGTGCACCGCACCAGCTGCAGACAGCAGGAACTTGGCGAGCGGGTCCGTCGACTTGTGGTTGGCATTGGCGAGGCCACGCTTCCACGCCGCGAGCACGCTCTGGCCTTCGCCGGTCACCACGGGCGCGTCGGGCGGACAGAAGAGCAGCGTCTGCTGGCCGCACGGTCCGAAGGAGTGTCGGCAGAGCGCTGCCAACGCCTCCGATGCGCGCATGAGCCCGTCCATGCTGTCGGCCTCCCGATCTTTTCGCACTTGCCATGGCCGGCGCCCTTTCGTTATCACATCACATGACGCAGTCTGCCTTGGCCAATTGGCGAGTCTGCCAGATGGCTTCCTCCACCTCGTTGTCAACCCATGACCACTACCGCCTCTACATGCAGGGGAAACTGCACGCCAAGGCTCGCCAGGACAGCTCGCGAGAGGTCTAAAGGGCTAACTGTATTGCATTCTCGCTCTTACAACTTGGGGGTTCGCTCGGGAGCCACTCGACATCGACGCAAATGGAGTAGAAAGGACTGGAGGAAGGAGAACCGGAGAGCCTCACGCGCCAGTCACTTCGAGCGTAGCGACGCCCACGTCGACCGCTGCGATCAATGGTCCACGTGGGTAGTCACACACGCATTCGAGTCGGCTGCCAGGCTTCCCCAGCGGCGAGATCAGCACGACTGGGCGCGCTACGACCAGGCGGAGAGCGCAACGAGAGGCTCTTCTCCTTCGCGGACAGCTTAGTCGCCCTTCTTGCCCGACGTCTTGGACTTGATGGTCTCGTAGCCGGCGGCGGCGCTGTGCTTGGCCATCTCCAGACCGGCCGTCGACGCGCCGCGGACCTGAACAACGCACAACGCACACGGAAGGACCGACCGAAGCGTTAGACACCAGCCCCCACTTCTCATACCACAGCGCAAAAAGCACGACACGCGCGAGACGTACCCGCTCCAGCGCACCCGACGCCACGGTGCTCGTCCGCTCGTAGCCGGCGCTGGCGAGCGTGGAGCCCTTCTTGAAGGCCTCCGTCTCCTTCAGCTTGCCGTACTGCTCCGAACCAGCCGTGGTGGCCGTGTTGAGGCCGCGTTCCAGCGTCTTGCCGGCGTTCGAAGACTTGGCCGTCTCCAGCGCCGCGCTGCTCTTCTCCTTGAACAGGGTGAAAGTCTGGCCCAGCACCCTGCACGCAGTCACCGTCACAGACGCAGACACACACATACCCAACACGTCCCCAGCGAGTCAGCGCTTCGCACCCAGCCAGCCAAGGCGCCGCAAAGACAGCTTGCCCTTTGGCTGCTATCCGCTCCGACGCAGCACGCACTTGGAGGCCGTGGTGGCGCCGTTCTTGAGCTTGTCCACGGGCAGCACGTTGCTGAGCGAGGAGCGGTCCGACTTGTTGAACGTGGCCGACTTCTTGTCGTCGCTGTCGTCCGAGTCGCCCTCCTGCTGCGGCTTGTCGTTCTCCTTGGAGGCCGCGGCCTCCTGCTTCTCGTTAAAGATGAGGTTGTCCAGGTCCTTGTCCTCCGCGGTCTGCTTCTGCTTGAGCGACACGTCGTCCATGGCTGCTGTGGCGGGGAGAACGGGGAAGGACTTGCTGGCGGAGGCTTCTTGGGCCGAAGGGCGGAACGAGCGGAATGGCGAGAGCGGAAGAACTTCGGCCCGAAAGGGGGGAGAGGCCGGAGCGGAAAAGGCTGGGCGCATGCCGCCATTGGTGGAAATAGGCTGGCTTCGGATCAGCTGAGGCCAATCCCAGTGCGTCTCTCCGGCGGTTGAGAGGTAACCTGTCGTGCTTTGGATGTAAATTGTCGGTGGGGCTAGTGTATTAGATTGTGTCAGACGAAACGGAGGGTCTTAATTCTGCGACTGCGCGGTAGTAAAAGCACGTCCGGCGGTCTGGACGCATGATCTGCGGCATGTGGCAGCTTCTGGCCTTCCTGCTGGGCGCGACGAGCTCTGCCGGTGGCCCCGGCCGCTGCCTCCTGGCCGCGCGAAGGCCCCGCCGGCCGCACACACTTTATTCGCAGCGCCAGCCCCATTCTGTGCCTCCAGGCGGTCGCAACGGCCGGATCTTGGCCCTTTTCAGGGGGCTCTAGCATGACTCTTGGTGTTGCGACCGACGTGCGTCATTGCGCCTGTCGGCCCTGGCCCGCAACCAACAGCACCTCGGACTTAACCAGCTAGCGCTGCACTCCTTCCTTGGGATTACCGGGTCGTACGCGCAGCGCCACCCGTCCAAGGCTTCATCTGATGGATCCCTTTCCTGATGCCGGTGCAGAATGCACAGGAGAGGTGAGTAACCCCGGGACCTCGACGGGGGAAGTGGGCCACACTCCGACCGGAGTTGCATCGCCATCAAGTCAGGCCGACGGGGTCTGATCCAGGGGGACCCGTGCATCTCGTCGCCTGCGGCCGAGATGCCGCCGAGACGCTCTTGCTCGCTCGCTTGCTGCGCGTTGTCGACGCTTGCCACTCCGCAACTCGCGCTCTATTGCCCAGGCAATCCCATCCCAGCACGCTGCATCCAAGCGTCCCCGCTGTCCTTGCCCTTCTCCAAGTATGACACTACGCTGCTTGTCGTCCAGTAGCGTCTTGCTGCTGGTCGTCGCGACGCTGCTGGCCACTGCTACGTGCGTCTGCGGCCTCGCGGAGGAAGCGCAGCTCGCCGTGGACCCGGACGTGGGCAAGACGACGCCCGAGATCGTCACGGCGCGCGGCTTCGACGTGGAGACGCACAAGGTGGCCACGGCCGACGGCTACATCTTGACTCTGCATCGCCTGCCCAAGTCGTTCGACGAGACGCAGTCCGGGGCGCCCGCCGCGGCCGACAAGCCCGCCGTCATCCTGCAGCACGGCGTGATCGAGAGCAGCTTCGCCTGGGTGTGCAACTTCCGCAACGAGAGCTTGGCCTTCGTGCTCGCGGACGCCGGCTACGACGTCTGGCTAGGCAACAGCCGCGGCAACACGTACTCGAACGAGTCGCTGCTCTACACGACGGCCGACGACGCGTTCTGGGACTTTTCCTGGGAGGACATGGGGCTCTACGACCTGCCGGCCATGGTGGACTACGTGCTGGCCGTCTCGGGCCGCCCCACACTCAACTACGTGGGCCACTCGCAGGGCGTCTCGCAGGCGCTCGTGGGCTTCTCGGCGAACCAGACGCTGGCCCAACGCGTCTCCTTCTTCGGCGCCATGGCGCCCGTGTCCTGGCTGGGGAACACGGAGCAGACGCTCTTCCGGGCGCTGGCCAACGTGCGACTGGACCTGGTGCTGCAGGCGCTGGGTGTGGTGGAGTTCATGGACCACAGCGACGTGGTGACTGAGTTCCTGGCCGGCTACACGTGCACGGCGGTGGACGAGATCTGCGCGAGCGCCATCTCGCTGCTCTATGGCACGACCACGAGCCTCAACGTGTCGCGGGTGCCGGTGCTGCTCTCGCAGACGCCGGCGCGCACGTCGGTGAAAGACGTGGCGCATTTCGCACAGGGGATTCGCGCCAACAGCTTCTCGTACTACGACTACGGCTGCAGTTGCCTCGAGTCGCTTGGCCTCGGGCTCTGCAACCAAGTCATCTGCAAGAACAAGGCCCACTACGGCGCCTTCGCGCCGCCAGCCTTCCCGCTCGGAGACATGGTCTACCCGCGCACGGGGCTCTTCTCGGGCGCGCTGGACCAGCTGGTGACCTCGACGGACCTCGACCAGCTCCGTTCGGCGCTACCGGCGGACACGGTCGTGCATGACCAGACGGTGGAGATCTACAGCCACCTGGACTTCATCTGGGCCTACAACGCCAACGAGTACGTGTACCCGGACTTGATGGCGCAAATGGAGGCGTATGAAGGCCAGGGCTACTGAGCCTAGGCGCAGGACTACTAAGCCCAGGAGCAGCGCGTGGGGTGGCCACGAAGAAGCCGAAGCTACGTCAAGGCCTTGCTACCGGTAGTACATCAAGGCATTCTATGACACATGAACGGTAAGTCCGGTACATGTACAGATGAACCTCTTCCACTGATGCATTTGACGAGCTCTTATTCAATTGGTATAGCAAAACAACTGTGTATGTCGAATACATTTCACTTGAGAAGACCTACTTGCGGAGCTGAATGTTATCAGGTATATCGGATTTATCAGATGTAACGGTTAGCGGATCAAGACCCAAGTGGACGTCGGATACTTGGGTTTTGTAAAGCCACGCATTTCGGATAAATCTAACCGCTTTCCGGTCAGGAGCCGAGAAGCGAAGATGGCGGGGGAGACGAAGAAGGCTGGAGATACTGGCGCTGCGGCCGCCGCGGCTGCCCCGGTGGCCGTGGAGGTCGTGTCGGGCAGCATCAGTCTGCCGTCGGCGGAGGAGAACACACTGGACGAGCCCGTGTCCGCTACCATTGTACGTCGACAGAACGACCCCAAAGAGCCGCCGACCAACTCGTGCGGCTTTGGTTTGCTTGCTGAATGCACCTGGGCACCCGCTTGGACGCTACGTATGCAGCGCTGTCGTGGATGAAAAGATCGTGGCGCTGACGTTTTCGTGCGGCTGTGTACTATGTGGCGCTGGCAGCTGCGGGATGTGCGCTTGGTCGGCAGCAAGCTGAAGGTCGTGCTCATGCCGCGCAACACGTCGGAGGAGACGCTCACGGCGCTGCGGGATTGTGCGTGGACGCGAGATGCGTTTGTATCTCGCGGTCGTGTGTGCTTTCTGGATTGGATTGTCCACTAATGTAAGCGAGGCATGTGCTTCTGTGGCTGTAGGGGATCTTTGGGGCCCGCTGGTGCTGTGCCTGACGCTATCCATGTGAGTCGAGAAGCGTGAGCCTCGTCTACCTGAAGCTGGAGGGAAGACTCGTGTGAACTGATGCATCGTACTGCGGTGGCTTGTGGTGCAGCATGCTGAGCGTGACGGCTCCGTCCGCACAGTCCGCCATGGTGTTCACGGGCGTCTTCGTGGTGGTCTGGCTGGGCGCCGCCGTCGTCACCATCAACGCCCAACTCCTGGGCAGTTCCATGTACGTCATTGTGCTCGCATGCCCGCCATGTCTTGTCCTAGCATTCCTGCTAACGAAGGTCAATGTGTGCTGGGTGAGCAGCTCCTTCTTCCAGAGCGTGTGCGTACTGGGCTACTGCATCTTCCCGCTCAATATTGCCACGCTGGTGTGCATGATGGCCAAGGTGGTGGTGTCGCACGTGGTGCTGCGCATGTTCGTCGTGGCCGTGGGCTTCCTTTGGTCTACGCGAGGTGCGTCCACGTGGTTTTCCTTTGCTCTCGACGTCCACAGTTTGCTGTGCGCGTCGCCGGTACTCACTTTCCCTGGTGGTGGTGCGCAGCGTCCGTGGTGTTCATGTCCAAGCTGGTGCCGCCCAAGCGCAAGGCGCTCACGGTGTACCCGGTGCTGCTCTTCTACCTCTTCCTCAGCTGGATGATCATCATCCAGTAGTCGCAGCCAGAGCCAGAGCCAGAACCCGCCGCCCAGCGCGGTCGCGGCCGTGCATGTCAATCACCATACGAACCGCTCTTCTCTTGTATGAATTCTGTACATTTACAGAGCAAAAGGGGCAGACGTTGGCGCTCTTGGATCTGATTTTCCTGTGCAAGAGCATACAGAGCGGGCCGTCATTCGGTTATCGAGCACTTCTTGGGGCATTGGTGTGCCCTCCAGTCGTCCACGCAAGTGAACACTAAGCTAACGACGAAGCCGAAGCCCAGCATAAGCATGAGCATGAGCGCAGGCGCAAGCGCCGGCGAGCAGCTCCAGGAGCTCATCCGCGCCGTGGAGACGGACCTGGGCGTGGCGCCCAACGCGCCCGTGGGCGGCGCGCAGCCGCAGGAGGCCCAGCTCAAGCGGGAGAAGAAGCCCAAGCAGGAGAAGAAGGCCAAGGCGCCCAAGCCGGCCAAGAAGGCGGCGACCGACCCGAACCAGCCCGAGATCACCAAGCTGGACATCCGCGTGGGCCAGATCGTCAAGGTCTGGAAGCACGAGACGGCCGACAAGTACGTGTTCCTCCCTCTCGGCCTCAAGACAAGGGTCCTGAAGCCACCACTGACATGTCCATCCGTGCTTTGTGCCGTTTGTCGTGGTAATCAGGCTGTACTGTGAGGAGATTGACGTGGGTGAGGACGCGCCGCGCCAGATCGCGAGCGGCCTCGTGCACCACTACTCGCTGGAGGAGATGCAGGACCGCCGCGTGCTGGTGCTGTGCAACCTCAAGCCGCGGAACCTCGTGGGCTTCCGTAGCCACGGCATGGTCATGTGCGCCGCGGCGCCGCAGGAGGACGGCTCGGAGAAGGTGGCCTTCGTGACGCCGCCCGTGGACGCCAAGCTGGGCGAGCGCGTGGTCTTCGAGGGCCTGGACGGCGAGCCCTTGTCGCCCGCGCAGGTGGAGAAGAAGAAGGTGCTGCAGACGCTGGGCGACGACATGAAGACGGACGACGCCGGCGTGGCCACGTGGCAGCAGCACGTCTTTGCCACCTCGGCGGGGCCCTGCACGGCGCCGGTCGCCAACGCCGTCATCAGATAAGCACGCGTGCTGGAGGTTGAGATCCGTACAGGAAGAGCTACAGCTGTGGCTGTGGCTGTGGGAGACTGCAGAGCGCCACGAAGCGAGCAATCCAACGCGGTTTGTGCAGGTTACAAGAGCAGAAGGGTATGCGTACTTACAGGAGCTTCCTTGTCGAGCGAGCTGAGCCAGCAGTCGTCCCCACGGGCGGAGAGTGCCACGTCTCACTTGCGCTTGCGCTTGGGCCGCATGGTCACGTTGCTGGCCACGGCGCTGGTCTTGGACTTGGTCTTGGCCTTGGTCTTCTTCTTCTTCTTGAGCGGGAGCGGCACCACTTCATCGTCCTCCTGGTCACTAGCCACGGCCTCCAGCTTCTTGCTGGCCTTGGGCCGTGTGCTCCGTCTCGACGCCCTGTTGACGCGACGCCGCGAGTTCTCCTTGTCGTCGGAGGACGCGCCCGAGTCTTCTGCCGAGTCCAGCGCAGCCGCAAGGTCCTGCTGCATGCGACCTTCCAGGTCCTTCTGCGAGAAGCCCTTCTTGTCTCGCGCGCCGCCGGGCTTCCCCACGGTGGGGGACTTGAGCGTGACGTGCCAGCTGCCGTTCTCGCCCGCGGGGCGGCTCTTGCTCGGGGAGAAGATGAGCGTGGACGGAGACGCCGCTGTCTGTCGAGCCTTCTCGTCGCTCGAGACCTCACGACGCTGCACGCTCGTACGCGAAGGCGTGGGTGTGGCCGGCAGGCTCTGTCGCCTCCTGGAGCGAGCTGGTGTCGTCTCCTCGACGCTGGCAGTGTCGTCACGCAGCCGCAAGGGGGTATGACTCGCCTCCAGCAGTTGCTCCTGTGGCGTCCGTGGGGCTGCTGCTGCTGGCGCGGTGGGAGCAGGTGTGGCCATGCCTGTGGCTTGCACCTGGGCAAGCGGGGACATGGTCTTCGTGGGCGTGACGTTGCCTTGTGCGCGGGAGGAGCGAGCTTGCGCCTGCTTGCTCTGCTGCTCCTGCTGCAGCTCGTACTGGCGCAAGTCGTACTCGACCTCCATGGCCATCTGCGGGTCCGTGTTCATGAAGATGTCCTTGACCTCGTGGCGGTAGAGCTTGAAGAGCTCGCGGATGTAGTGCAGCACGTAGCGCGTCAGCGGGCTGTGCTTGGCCTCCAGCGTGTGCTTAAGGCCGATGAGCACGGGCACCACGTTCTCCAGGAAGTTCTTCTTGGACATCTTGGACAGCAGCTTGCCCTTAGCCGCCGCGAGCTGCGTGGCCGTGCTGGCGGCGCCGTTGGCCGCGGAGACGTCCTCGCCGTCGGCGTCCTCGTCGTCGTCCTTGGAGGTCGAGAGCTTGATCTGCGGCGAGCACAGGATGGCAAACGTGTCTTTAAGCACCGCCTCCGTGCAGTGGTCCGTGATCTGCGACGGGTTGTCGCACAGCGGGAGCTTGCCGTCCAGCACGTCCTCGAGCACTTCGCTGCAGAGCTTCATGGAAATCTGCAGCTTCTGCTCGTCCGACATGTTCTCCAGCAGGAACTTGTACAGCCACGCGCGCCTCGAGAAGCGCGCATCGCCCAGCAGCGCCAGCTCGCGCACGCCCTCCCTCTCGAACGGTTCGGAGAACTTGAGCTTGTTGCCTTCGAAGCGGTTGAGCACAAAGATCATCTCGATGAACTTGTTCATGAAGATGTGTGGCGACTTCTGCAGCAGCGGCCCGCGCAGCACGTGGCGCGCCAGGTTGGCCAGTTCCTCGTCCTCGTCCACCGCGGCGCGCAGGAAGAAGCGCAGCAGCGACTCGCGCCACTTGATGTAGTCCTGCAGGATGAGCTGCGAGAAGAGCAGCAGCGCGCTGCGTCGAAGCAATCGGCTCTCGTCCAGCAGCGACAGCGCGATGGTCGTGATGTACGTGTCCACGAGCGACGTGTACCGGATGCACAGGTCGCCCAGGATGAGAAGGATGTTGGAGCGGATGTCCTGCTCCGGACACGTGCGCAGCTCGCGGATGAACATGGTCATGCACTTCTTGGCCAGGTCTTGGTCGCGCAGGCACAGCTTGCCCAGCGTCACGAACGCGCACACCCGCACTGGTGTCGGGATCGAGACGGCCGATGACGAGACTGGGGCTGATAGCTCCTCCTCTTCTTCCTCTGCGGCTTGCGACATGGACTGGTTACTGGCGTTGGTGTTGGCCACGAACTTGGGCGGCAGGAAGAGCTGCACGAGGGACTTGAGGCCGGAAGTAATCGGTACCAGCGCCACCGTGCCGGCCGCCTCGGCGCCCTTGTCGCCGTCCTTGTCGAACTCAAGTAGCGCCACCTCGCCGATGGAGATCAGCTGCTTCTGCAGCAGCGCCGTCTCCTCCGTCACATCTTCAGCGCTGCTCTCGAAGCATTTCCGGAGACTCGTTTCGCACAGCTCCAGCAGCTTCTTGCCCCAGGCAAAGCTGATCTCGCGGCCTTTCTCCTCCGAGTTGGCCTTGGCCTTGCAAATGCTGTTCAAGGCTAACACGGCGTCCGCGATCACGTTCAGCGGGATTGCGAACGAGTGCAGCGACGCCAGGATACTGTCGGCCATGGACTTGGCGTCTTGCGGGTCGATCACCGTCGAGATCGCGGCAATCACGCGGAGGATGCGCTTGGAGCCGTCGTTGAAAGCCACCGGGAGCGCCTGGTCCTGCAGCTTGTTCCAGCACTCGACGACGACGCCCAGGTTCTCCTGCTCGCCCTTTACGGCTTCGATGAGCTTGCCTGAGTGCGCGAGCTCTTCCAGCACGACCCAGCTGAACCCCCAGTAGCGCGTGAGTTCCCGCGTGTTGGTGTCGTCCTCTGCTGCGTCTTCGTTCGGGTCGTAGCTGTTCACACTCAGCTTGATGGCGTAGATGGAGGCCTGGATGATGCTGTGGATGTTAAGCTTGTCGAGTTTGGCCAGCGTCCGCAGGGCCTTCTGCGCACAGCGAGCCATGACGCCGTCCAGGTGCGACACGAGGTCCCAGACACAGTTCAGCGCGTCCCGCTGGGCGTCATTTCGGCGCGCCCTGTACCAGGCCAGGACACGGTCAAAAACCACCTTGCCCGTCCAATCCAGGGCACAGGACTGCACGGTCGTCTCCGGGTCTACGCACAGCGGGAGCACGCCGAGGTTCCAGAGCTTCTGCGCTTCGTCGTCCTTGGGGAACTTGAGCAGAATGGACGAGAGCGACTTGATGGCCTGCACGCGGACCACGACGGACGAGTCCGTGCACCGCCCGTGGATGTCGAACAGGTCTTTCCTCGAAGACGCGAGCACCGCGTCGCCAGAATGCGCCATCAGCAGCGCCTCGAGGGCCTGCAGAGCCGCACGGCGCACGAACGTCTTGTCGTCCGCCAGCCGCTCGCGGAAGAGCTCGATAAGCCGTTGCATGAGCGGCGTCTCCTCCAGCGTCCTGTGACCTTCAGCGTCGATCGAAGTCTCGTACAAGAGCTTCTGTAGCGATATGGCGATGGCCTCTGACCCGACAGCAGCACTCCCTTCCATCTGCTCGTCTTCGTCCTCGTCGTCACTGTCTGTGGCGGTCGCTTCTGTGTCGGAGAGCTTAGACAAACCGAGCGTCAGCATAGCTGAGATCCCAGCAATGGCCTTGGTGCGAACATTGGAGTTCTTGTCGCGCGCGCGGTCGACAAGCACGTCCAATAGCGGCCCCACCCCGGAGTACATGACCAGCACGCGAGGCAGCTCGGCCTCCTTCACCTTCCAGAAGCCAGCTTCCAGTACAAAGCGGCCGATGAGCTCCACAGCGAACTGGCGGAACTTGGCCTTGGCGTTGCGCGAGTAGCTCGCGAGGAACCGCGCCAGCCGCACGCACTCTTCGTCGCGAAGGCCTACAGCATTCTCTGCTGCTTCCGTGGATTCCTTGCCCTGGCGTCCGGCCGTCGCAATCGCGAACGCGTACGTAAGCACGCGGCCACGGAACTCGGCGCGGTCCGGAGCCTGCAGACAGAGGTTTTGCAGCAAGCCCAGCCGCATGAGCGAGCTCTCGCGCCGCGCCTTTTCCTCGGCGCCGTCCTCGTCGCTGGTGGCCTGCGCTATGAGTCGCTGGACGCGCGCAATCACGTCCATGGCGAGCTTGTGGAAGCGCAGCGCGCAGTTGTTCTCCTTGGCCACGGTCTCCTGGAACGTCACGCCAGGGATGTAGCAGTGGATGATGACGCGCGCAATCTCCAGCGTGTCTCCGTGGGTGCCGTCGACCACCAGCGCCTCCAGCAGCTCCAGCGTCTTGGAGGTCACCGCGGTCGCTGTGTTCTCGTTGGCGGGTGGCACTGCCGTCTGCAGAGCCACAGCCGTCTCGATGGTCGGCACGATGGACTCCTTGCTTGAAGACAGCGAGAAACTGCCCAGGAAGGCCGTCAGCATGTCCAGCAGCTCAAGTCCGTATTGTGTGAGTCTGCGGTAGTCCTTGGCCTCGTCACCGTCTTCGTCGCTCTCGTCCTCGTCGCTCTGCTGCTTGCGCTTGGCCACGCGTCGCGTAGGGCGTCCACGACGGTTCTTCTTGCCTTTGGACGCACCAGACGCTTCTCCTGGCTGATTGGCCATCAGCACGACCCACTTCTTGAGGATGTCCAGTACCTGGCGATAGACATAAGGCATGAAGAGCCCGTAGGCCGAGCCGCCCGGCAGCTGTAGCCACGCCAAGTACACCTTGGCGGCCACCAGCGCCTTTATCAGTGCACTGCGCTTCTCGTCGTCGCCCATGTTGGCGTACGCCTCGCGCACGTTCAGCACGGACTGCAGCAGTGTGAAGAAGGAGCGGTACAAGGCCCCGCTCTGCTCCTCGTTTTGCTCACCCACGACGGCAGCGACGGACTCTTGCGACGCCAAGAAGGCCCACAGACGCGCCACCTGCGGGTCCGCAGCCTCGGTGTCCCCTCGGCTGGCCGCCGCTGCCTGACGCCGCAGATACTTGGCGAAGACGTGGTCCACGACGCGCAGTTGCCGGAGACTCGCGCTGGCCGCCAGCTCCTCCTCTCGCGCTGCAGCGGTGCCGCCCGTGTCGAACAGCGCGGCCACGGCCTGCGCAGGCACGTCGCCCAGCGCCAGCGGCCGCAGCGCGCGCACCAGCTCCTTCTCCAGCTCCATAGGCAACGGGCACGCACGGCACCTCGGGGCTTCTGCTACGTCCGCCTATTGGCGATTTGGCCGGAGCGCGCGCAAAAAGTCAAGCGATTCAAATGTGGCATACCGGTATTGGAACCGGTGTCCGCGGAAAGGGACCCGTGGAACCGGTACCTATCGATATCTGACTTTACAGCTAAATGCCACAGCGCAGCTCGGAGAAGGTGGCGAAGAGCGAGATGCGGCGCACCGCCGGCAGCTTGACGAACTGCGCCGTGAGCGCCTCGGCGGCGGAGAATTCCCCGCGCCGGACGTGCAGGTTGGCCACGGACTCCAGCAGGTCTGGCCAAGCGACGCGTCGCGTGTTAGCCGAGCGCAATGCGTGCGATACAAAGCAGCGTCCGTCACGTGCGGATCAACGCCGGCAACTCACATGCGTCTGTCGGCGCGGCGGCCAGCATCTCCCGCAGCAGCTGGAAGCGCAAGTCCGTGAGACTGTGGCAGTCGGGCAAGGAGGAGGCGCAGACTGTAAGTGCTCGCACACACGGCGGCCAGGGACGACGAGCGCTTGCTTGGCGGCTGCGGACGTACTGGCCGAGGCTGTTGCTGTTGCGGATGGCAAAGGTGATGTCGTCGGGCGTGGCGAGTGTCGGGTCCTCGATGTACTCCTGTTCGCGCAGGATCCTGCGTTGAGGTCCGCCGTGACAACAGGTTAGCCCGGCAGCGAGCGCCGGGGCAACAGGTTCGGGCAATTGGGAAGCGAGTCACAGACTACGAGGCGCACCTCTCGAGGTAGTCCAGTGTATGCGGTCGCTCCTCCGGGCGTGACAGCGCCAAGTACTGCGCCATGAAGTCTTCGTCCGAATTCAGCAGCAAGAGGTCAGCCACGTCTGTCCGAGAAGCCGGCAAAGTGGCAGCGAATTGTACCTGCTGCCTCTTGTCGGTGCTTGCGCTGGATCGCGCGCGAGAAGAGGAAGTGCAGCGCTTCTCTTCGCTGCGCATGGCCACGAGAGTGGCCAGCCAGAACGCGTGAGGACTAGACTAGTCGTCCCCTCTACAAGCTTCAGCAATGAGGACAGACTGGAAAGAGAGGGCGATACCCGCAGTCGCTGCTTCTCCAACACGTCGTCCAGCACCTCGGGCGCGATGCGGTCCAGCTGCGCGGCGGTCATTAACTGGCACGCGGCGTCGTAGTTCTCCAGACTCCGCGCCGTGTCGTTTAGTCGGTCCCAGAGCCGCGCCAGCTACAACAGTCAGAGGCCAGCAACCAACACAAGCAGCTCGGCTCATCGCCACGTCCGACTTCCTGGCGCCTCACGCCTCCCGTTTCACGTTGCAGAGCGAACACCGCACCTTCAAATTCGCCATGTACGGGTCCAGAAGCAGGTGGCGAGTCTGCTTCACCTTGCGGATCTGCTCCATGAGCTCCTTGAACGTGGACGACGCCGAGGTGCCAGGTCGGCTTGCGCCTGTCGATGGGGCTCTCCCTGTGGCACTGCCGATCGTCGGCAACGACGCGTGCTCTGCCGGCGTCGGCGCGCGGTGGCGACCACGGCCACGACCGCTCTGCGAGGAGCTCCCGGGGCGGACGGCGGTGGGCGCCGTGGCCTCCAGCGCCTTCAATTGCTGGCGTAGTGCCGCCGCGCGCTGGTCACGCGCCGCCTTGGCCTGCTGCACGCGCTCGTGGCGTTCTCTCCTGCGGCCAGAGCGAGAACAGCAGGCGCTTCGGTCAGCAGTAATGGGCGTGGACAACCGTACGGCCAGCCGCCAGACGCACTTGTCGGCGACAGCGGCCAGCGTCTTCTTGTCCGTCTGGTAGTGCAGCTCCAGCAGGCGGAGCTGCTCCAGCACGGCCGCGCGCTCGTTGTAGTGCCTCGCGTTCTCTGCAGCCGGCACAGCGGAGCGTCAGAGCACGTTGGCGCCAAGTGCGAGGGTCAGCTTTGCACGGGAACGGCGCGGCTGCAGATGCCCACCCGCGTGCTGCTCGATCTTGCGGCGGTCGCGGGTGTCCAGCTGCATGACGCGCACGAGGCTGCGCGTGCGCTGCTGCTGCTGCTCGCGCCGCGCCGCCGCCTGCTGCTGGCTCGCGGCCTCCTGCAGGTGGCGGCTGCGCAGCTCGTCGGCGATCCGCTGCCGCGACGTCACCGCCGACGCCGACAGCGCGTGGTCACCGGCCGTCGCCATGGCCATCAAGCGTGTTCGCTCCACGTACGTAGCCGAAGCGCCGCTTGGGTTTCTTCCATTTTTAGGATCGCGCACACTTGAAGTTTGTATGATGCATGAACCGGTACAATAGCATTCGCATGCAGAAGCTGCCGGGAAGTCGCCGCGTTTGACTTGCGCGTTGTATGGGGCGGTCGTCCCGACGGACTCGACGTGTCCCGCGCGTCATTTCGCACTTTAGCGGGAAGTTCAACGTGGCCACGTACGTTTCTCCACGCTTTCAAGATCTGGGGAATTGTATGGCGGCGAGCCGCCGGTACGTCGGTGGCGGGAGCCCCATACTTTGGCCAAGTGGTTTGCGGCCCCCAGCCCTGGCCGAAAATCTTTAGGATAGGGCTCGGGCTGCGTGTTTTTATCGTTAGATTTCCGCCAATCACACCGGGCGGTATCTTTTCTCGCCCGCGCTGTCGTAAATGTGTCATGCCCTTAAACCCCGCATCAAGCGGGCCATTGCCCAGCTTCCCAAGAGAATGTTCGAGCTGGCCGTCTGTAAAGCGAGGTGGCGTTCGGCAACCCACCTGCGCGTCTGGCTTCGAATAAAAGGACCGCACGACCATCACTCCGCTCAGAAGCGCTGGCCCATACGTCAGCGCCGTGACTTCCGCATTTGCGCCTGACGCCGCAAGCCAACAGCAACCAACAAGCCCGCGGCAGGAAGACAGCCAGCTTCCTTGAAGCCTGAAGCCAGAAGCCGGCGCGCGCGACGCAGAACAGAGCAGCTCCCACCCGCGACCATGCAGTTCGGGCAGGGCGCGATCGTGCTGCCACCCATCGGGCCGCTGTTCGCCACCAGCCCGGCGTCCGCGTCGGCGGCGGCGCAGCTGGTCGCGACCACGAGCGGCATTGAGGCCATGCTGCCCTACGAGAGCGAGGAGGAGCGCGAGCGCCACGAGGCCGACATGGCGCGCTACTTTGGCGTGCCCACCCCCGTCCGCCGCCACCCGCGCACCACGAGCGAGAGCGGGGCCATGAACATGCGCACGCCCACGAGCGTGCAGCAGCTGGGCTTCGCGCCGTCGTCGTCGCCCGTGAAGAAGGACGCCGCGCTGTTGCCGTACGCCAAAAGCGGCGTGGCCAAGACGTCGCTGCCGATGCTCCATTTGGACTCGCCGACCACAGCTCACAGCTCGAACGGCGACGCGGACGCGAACGCGAACGGAGGCGTTTCGGACGACGCGAACCTGACGGCGGACACCGGCGAGGCGCCTTTAGGCGGAGAGGACGAGAAGCTTCGCGTGAGTCGCGAGCGCAACCGCCTGCACGCGCAGCGCACGCGGATCCGCAAGCGCGAGCTGCTGGAGAACCTCAAGGAGCGCATCGAGGCACTCCAGACGGAGCACGAGCTGTTGAAGCAGGCGTACGAGTTTCACGCGACGGCCGTGGGTCTGCTGACTCTGGGCGCCACCTGCGACCACCCGTGCATCCAGCAGCTGGACCAGGTGGGCGCCAGCGCCACGGAAGACCGAGACGAACAGGGACGGCTCTGCGACGAGCCCAAGACGTCACCCGAGAACGTGGACACGGAGCCCGGCGAAACGCCCATCGAGCACGAAAAGGGCTGCGCCTGCTACGGGGCGGAAGACGCGGACGCCCACGCGCTGGCCGAGGCGTGCACGTGCTTGGGTGGGCAGCTCAACGCGAACGGGAAGCGCCCGTACTCGTCCACTTCCAACAGCAGCCTGCTCGCCTGCTCCAAGGAGGAGCGCGAGAAGGTGCGGCGCGAGCGCAACCGGCTGCATGCGCGGAGGGCGCGCCTGCGCAAGAAACTTATTCTGGAGAAGAGCCAGCAGGTAGGGGCAGCTCGTCAGCCCTTGTGGACCTCCTTTCTTGGCTTGCTCGCTTGGAACGGCACATCTAACGCAGGTGGGCTTGGTGCTTTGTGCTTCTGCAGGCTGTTCACGACCTCCGCTCGCGCAACGACCGCCTTCGGGCCCGGCTGACGCTCCTAGTGTCGTCCATTTACGGCGGAGACGCCGCCGAGAACAGCGTCAACGACGCCAGCAGCGACGGCAGCAATGCCGATGCCCTCCCCGACAACAACAACAGCCTCGAAAAAAGCGAGAACGACAACAACAGCGATAACGACAGCAACAGCCTCAGCCTCAGCAACGTGGACAGCGAGCCATGCGTGGAGGCATGAGAAAAGTCGACGGACGGTCTTGTGTCTGTCTGTCAGCCAGCCTGCTTCTCGGCCTCCTTCACGCGCACTCGACGCTTGGATCAGCGCCCTCAACCGCACGCCGCCGGTAGACGCAGCCACTCGCGCTACGAACGCCAGGTCAGCGAGCGACTCGCCTCCAGTTGAGGGTCTATCTATCTTATGTATCTATCTATCGGCTGTTGCGTGGACTCGGCCAGGGCTACCTACCTTGTAAATGCCACTTCCAGACATGCATCTGCATCTGCATCTACATAGTCCTGGTGCTCGAGCTCGTTAACGGCTGGTGTGTGTCTGCGCAGGTTCTCCGGGATCTTTGTCAGACTCGTCTTCGAAGCGTCGCAAGGAGCCGCCATCCAAGGGATTGTCCAACGACACTGCAAACCAGCAGTGTCCTCCAGAGCGGCAAAGTTGACGGGCGAGATGCGTGCAATCAAGCAGGGCCGTTCAAGGAGCGCTACGCCGCGGTCTGACTCGAACACGGTGCCATCGGGTCCTCCGCTCCATGAATCTTCGAGTCG
>JAADYJ010000218.1:0-30230 GCA_023338205.1 Halophytophthora polymorphica | reverse complement strand
GGCGCAGCAGAGACGGCGATGGGCTTGGCGACAAGGCGAATCCGCGCACTGTCAAGCTCTCAGACTTGCAGCAGGTGAGCAGCTGCGTCAGCAGCGCACCAATCTTGAGCCGCGCGCGCAGTGTGTACTCACGCTTAATGGTTCTGTTGCAATGCTCCACTGGGTTGTTTGTTGCAGCATATCCCGGCGGCGTGAGGAATGCCTGCCAAGTCGTGTACTGCCCCGTCAGCCAAACCGATCGAAAATAGCTAACGAACGGGTGCAGCTCCGGCCAATCTTCCCACGACGCGAACACACGCCCCCTCGTCTGAACCAAATCATCCGCGTCGCGCGCGTAGTGCATGTTGGCGACATCACCGAGCACGAGCTCTGCCAGACGTGGGCGCATGCGCCGGGTACGCTCGTACACGTTTTTCACAACGTGAAAATAGCACATGAGCAGCGTGACTTCGTTGTCTACCCTGAGCACTCTCTGGTACGCCGCCCACTGCGCGTCCTCCGCGTCGCTCATTGCGTATCGGACCCGGAGCTGCTTTCCAATAACACTTGTGTAGACGCGTCGGAGCGCAGCGAGCATGTCCACGTACTGCTGTTGTGTCCGCTGACTTGTGATGAACAGCGCCACGAGGTGAAAGGCGCGCTTCCTGTCTGAAATGCCGACGACGAAGACAGGATAGCCGACCTGATTAAGCTTGAAGGTCGCGTCAGCATGCAAGACGAACGAGCGGGGGTCGCGATCAGCGCGGCGTAGCAAGCGGCGAGACATAACACCGACGATGAAGGGATCCGCGTCGCTGCCGACGCCAACCTCTGGAAGCCCGTCCGCGTCCGTCCGCCAGCTAAACGTAAACGGTTCACATTCATTTTCGCTTCCGCGAAAGCCAGCTTGGCGGATCTGCGCTCGGATTTCTTCGTATTCGTCGCTGCAACCGAGGTGCGTCGATGCGTAGTGCTGCGCGAAGCACTGAATTTTTTTGAGCGAAGGCAGCGTGCTCTCGGTCAGCCCGAAGCGCCGCAGCAGTGTGTTTCGGATGCGGGCAGGCTTGAGACCCATGCGGGTCATCTCCTTCGCAGCCTCTTTCATTTTTGCGGTAAGCTGCGGCTCGGTGGGGTCGGACACCAGAGATACATGTTGGCTCATCTCCCAAACGCTGACGAGCCTAAGAACTTGACAGGCGTGGGTCTTGGCGCGACATGGGCACGGCGCGTATGACGCAGTCTCCGCACACGCCGCCGATGCACAAACAAGCACGCGCCGACGCATGTTGTGCGGCGTGACTACCGCGCAGACCGTGTACGGCATTAGCTCGCTCTTGTAGACGCGGAAGGCTTTGTAGCTCTCTAGTAGCGTGTCGCTGTCCTCGTAGGCAAGACCAGAAGAGACGAGCGTCCACGGAAGCACGACGGGCATGGTGGAGAGGTGGGAGGGCGCTTGAGGTGCACGAGGCAGGTTGATATTTGACTGGGCTGCAAGCCGAGATTACCAAAGCGGTTTCTGATTGGATTAAAATAGTGCCATTCATGGATTCTGATTGGCTATTTCTTTGTCCGGTTAGTTTTGAATGCGCATACGGTGCTGTGTGCTGGTTGGTGGTGAGGTAAGGTCAGTTGATGGTATGAATTGACTCGTTTTGGTGCTGGTGATCTTGTTTTGGTGCCAGTGGTAACGTATCGTTATTGTTAGAGTATTTCTTGTACGTTTGCTAGTTTGTCCGTCCATTATGATTGGTTCTTCCACAGACGGAGGCAAAATGAATGGTTTGGTGCCTTGATCTCGTCGCAAGTTTTGTGGAATTATCAAAAGAACTCAAAATGCACTGTTTTGTCGCGAAAGGGTTACTGTAAGTACAGTAATGAACACGCCGGTTCCTGCCTCTGGTTCGTTCCGCTGGTGGCTTCACCCAGGTGTTGGTGTCGCTCCGCTTGTGCTCCGCAGGTGGCCACCGGGCGTCGGCGGTGGTATGCACTTCACCGAGGGCCAGCAGAGTCTCAAGCGTCCCCAAGGCCTTCATCCGCTGCGGCTACTGCCTGCACGCTGCAAGCGGGCCACCACCGACTAGGTCACCTTCACCTCTTCCGGGAAGAGCTGCACGCCGGGGAGGGGAGGACGCGGGCTGTCCTTACCGCTGTGTTGTGCCCTCAGAGAAGAGGCTGAGCTGCTGTACTGCCCTCACTCTTGCCGTACAAGTACGGGACGCGGCTACTTCCGGGGCTACGCGTCACGGTCCTCCTTGTGGATCCGTTCACTCTCGGGACCACCGCACTGCCACGCGCGCCGGCGAGCGTTCACATCACAAACAAACACACTCTGGATACGTGCATCCGTTAACGTATGCACTTACGGACCGCGCTGCTCTGCTTCTGTCCCTGTTGGCGTGTCGAGCTCCTAGTGCTTTTCCTTTGTCCTTCTTCAAAGGATTGCGACCCTTTAGCCAGCTGCGTCCGGGTGGCACTGGAGGCTTCCCATGCGCTTGCACATTAGTGTTAACATGAATTTTATATGTTATACGTCCCAGTTCTGTGTACGTATAGTAGTTCGAAAAGAGACCTCAAAATACAACTTTGTCATTATTCCGCATCAGTGAGCTGGTGTGGAAGTTGCCAGGCTCGTTTCCCGCCTGTTTGGAGACGCCAAAATGTCGGCGGGAACGGGGACGCCCGACGCTGGCGAAGTGAGGCGCATTGGTGCACGGCTGGAAGAGCTAGAGCGTCAGCGCGCGCTTGGAGACCTGCCACACGCACAGGCGCCGCTGCGGCTGTACCGTGTGCGCGATAGCGGCTTTGTGCGCGTGCTAGACGACCGACCTGAGCCCTTCTCGGCTGGAATGGTGCGTGCACGAGTGACTTGTAGCAGGCGCTTGCGGAGCCTGGAAGACGCTAAACTCGCGCAAATTGTACATGTGGGTGCATTTGACGTAGCTGGATGCCATCGACACTTTTATTCGACGCCGTGCGGGTACTACAGGTGCGTTGCTCGATCATTTTCGATCAGCATAGCATTGAGTTTGTGCGGCAATACGTTTTCGAGGTGCGAATCTTACCTGTCCTTGTGATTTACGCTGCAATATAGACCCAAGATCTGGACAAGACAACAAAGCGATGGGTGCTGGGAGCTGTGAGCATGTCGAGAATGCGGAAGAGCCACGCGGGCAAGACATTGCTGTCTGCGAGGCGGCACAGGCTGGTGAACGCGCTGCAGAACCCCCTGATAGTGCAGTGAACGATGTGGTCTGTGCTGCTAACGAAGCGGAGATGCGTGAACTTCGCGCTGACGCTGATGCCACTACTCCGTGCGAAGTACTGGCAATAACAGAGACGCCACAAAGCTTGCTGGCCCGCAACGAGAGCGTCACTACGTGGCTGGACACCGCGCCGCGACGGGATCCAAGCGTTGAGACTCCCACACAGCTACAGGGTCCGCTTTGTGGCAGCAAACGGCTCATTGAGGCTGTTGTGAGTGCGCCACGGGAGACTGTGGACCACCAGAGACTGTGTGAGCAGTGGCCTCCACAGCTGGAAGAGCGGCGGAAAGTCTGGTTCCTCCCTTCAGGTTCCAGACGGTCAAGCACAACTGCAAACGCCGTGGAGACAACGCACCAGCCCGTCGTTTACTGGATGCGCAATACACTGCGGGTTACGCAAGGAAACTTCGCGTTGGAAGCCGCGATTCTGCTGTCGAGGAGATTATCGGCGCCATTGGTGGCTTTGTGCCTCGTGCCGTCGTCAATTCTCTTCCCGACGTGTCATGCAGCCACAGCAAGTGACGCGTACTCCCGATTCTCCTATCTGGAGCTTCAGGATCACTTTGGTCGAGCTGGACTCCCCTTCTACGGGGTTACAGCCAAAGAAGACGGGACGTTCGTATCCCCAAGTGGAGAACAATCAGTGGGTTTGGAGCGTAACCCGTTGTTCCAGCTGCTGGACGCCTTCCAACCGTATGCAGTGGTGACCGATGCGTCCTTTGAGCCTGCGACCAGGAGGGATACGCTTCGACTGGCTCGATATTTGGAGCTGAACCGCGCGTCTTGCTCATGGAGCTTGCTCTCGATGGATTCCAGTACCTACCACCCGGCGTATCGACTGTCGCTGAAGCTTCAATCCACACTGGAGCGTGGCGCTGCGTTCGCAAGTGAAGACGAGTTCGGCGAAGCCTACACAGCCTTTTCTCAGCCTCGCAACGGGACGTACGTGTTCAGCACGCTGCCTACAGGTGCGATGCAAGACATATCCAAGAGCGAGCGACACCTCAAGGAGCTGGAGAATGTGCTGCAGCAGCTACATTTGCAACAAGTGGATTGGCGGATTGTCCAGGCATCAAGCTCGCAATCGAGCGCAGGTATGCGTCGCTTTGGCGAGGCAGAAGGGTTGCAGAAGTTGAATCAGCTCTTGGCAGAGTCACGAAACCAGCCGGCCATCCAGGCAGAGCTGCAAGGCGGAGGCATACTCAGTCTGCTCCCCTTCATTCGGCACGGCTCTCTCTTCGCGGGCCTCGTCCTGCGGCGGATATCTGAAGCCATCGCCACTTGTCCAGCACCAAACTCCCCTCAAGAACGGAAAGCGTTGGCAATGTTGAAGGTACGGTGCAAACTGCTATGGTTCTCTGCTGACGGTAGCAAGATACCGAATTCTGTATTTGTTCTGCATTGGAACCAGGTCATGAGGTCTCGGGCGTCGAGCCACCTCGGTAAAGAACGGGACTATGCGCTCTACCTGGCGTTATGGACCTCCATTCAAAGCGAGCCGAGCGAGCTGCACGAACCTGGTTTGCGCAGTTTGGCGCTGGTCTCCACGTGCGAAACCCTCGCAAGCCTGCATAGTTCCTCGCCGCGCATTTCCTCACTGTACGCGTCCATTGCTTTGCACTCATGACTAACTGCTGCTGTAGAAGGTGGATGCTAAAGGGAAGCGCTGACGTGTTTGCCGTTTGCTTGCGTACACAGAGACGCGTACCGGAAGTTACTGCCAACGTGGGTATACAGCTCCATTCGGTTTGACCAAGAATCGGCGGGGAATGCAAGTGCACTCTACGATCCGTACGAGTTGGAGAGCGCGCGGACGAAAGATCTGTACTGGAACGAGATCCAGCGCTTTTTAGTGGACCAGCACTACTTGCACCCGTTGCTGATCGTGTACTGGGCCTATCGTGTGTTGACGTGGAGTGTCTCCAGCCGAGCGGCTGTTGCTGTACGTCCCCCAACAGGAGACACTCGACGTTTGTAGTGAAATTGGTAGCACGTTTTTGACTTTTTGTTGTGGCTGCACTCGCAGATGCTCGAGTCGCTGGTGTCCAAGTGCGCATTGGGGTCCACGAGGTCACCGGACGCAGTTGTCACCGTGTGGAAACAGCTCTTTCGACTGGGAAGCGACAACAGCAGCATCGCTACATACAGCAACGGCACCGGGCAGACATCGGATCTGGAGGACCTCCGAAGGTTCCAGCTGCTACTCGAAGGCGAACTCGCGTCCCAACAGCGTCTACAGCTCCGCCCGTAGGTGGGCGTCGGCGATTAATTATTAGTTGCGCTTTGGGAACGTGCAGTGCTGAGAGATCTGCGTCGGGGTGCTCTTTACGAACGTCCGTGCACCACCATCTTGTCTCGAGATGCCCACTCAGTGTCCGGCGCAGGACCACTTCACGCGGCAGCGGTCCACTCGCGTCTTCATATCGATGGAGAGCCACTTGCATTGGCACGCATAGGCCGCAAATGCTGAAGAGGGCGAGAGGAGGAGCATTTTCAAGTCAGCCCAAGCACGCGTCAGTCCTCCACACAGGAGTCATCAAGCCAAGACACTTCGTGTTAACACCCAGTCCAGCCTCGCAAGACACTCCTGGGTCGGGTCACTCACCCGGGTCGACCTCCATTTTCACGCGGAGCTTCGTTTCACTGGGCACGTTCTCACGGAAGAACATGTAATCGGCGCTCTCATCCCATTTCCTGACCGGCAGGCGACGCGTAGGAATGGTGAACGACAAGCGTGACAAGAGGGACGACACATTGACAGGTGAGAAGGCAAAATGGCAACGACACTTACTTCCCGGGGAACTGGACGACCGTGAAGTCGCACTCGTTGCAGCGAAGGTTGGCGCACACGCTGCAGGACAGACGCGCAGGAACAACGGACACGCACTTGAGTCGCGGCTTTCCGACTCTGGAGCGGCCAGAGTAACGAGCACAGTGTTGGTGCAGCAGACAAACCACGTACTTGCGCGACGCCAGCCCCGTGTTCAGCCCACGCTCTGCGTGCCCTCCATCCATAAACGCTTGCGAGCACCTGAGACACAGCGACACACCCAACAACAAGCCATAAGTCTCCACGCACTTGGCTACAGAGCGGCCAAGCAAGCACCAGGAGTCGGGTCGCACTTCTTCGCCCCTCCAGCTTGGAATTCCCCTCCGGAGCGCTTCGCAGTCGAAAAGCTGGCGCTACCAGTGCGTGAAGACGACGTCGGCTCACTGTCTTCACCGTCTAGCATGTGCAGCAAGTCGTCCAGTTCGCTCGCGTTCTTCATGGCAAACCAGAGCACAATTGATGAGTGAAGGCCCCCACACCTGAGAAATCGCCGAGTACGACGCACCCGAGGCTTGTTGGCCGCTTGGTTGGACCGCGCAGAGCTGGCAACGTCGTTGGACTTGGCCACCACGCAGCTTCTGCTGCTTCGAGGGCTCTGCATGGCGCCTTCCACCTCGTCCAGCAGGTTCTCCAGGTCCATCACGCCGTGTCCAAACTGCAGCGGGAAGCACGACAAGAGGACGAGACCACGCAAGCCAGAGGCAAGACCAACGCTGGCCGTCGTGGTCCTTCCCGCCAGTGGTTTCGATCTGCGAGAGCCGCGAGCTCGAGGCCAAGTCTATCCTTAGCGTCCCGGAAGTGCGTCGCGTCGTCTACTACAACGTGTACAAGTTCAAATTCAGCGTTTTAAGTTATGCGTAGGACACGACGGCGGCGTCGCCCGCGAGCTCTGAGGGCCGTGGGGACACTCGTAATGCTTCGCAGTGCTTCTCGGAGGGCGCGGAGGCCACCGCCTCCAGCTCCTCGGCCGTAAACCCCTCGAGCAGCTTCCGCCACCCGAAGGACGCCATGGAGAAGAGTGCGAAGAACGGTCTATAGATACACCGTGCGATAGAAATAGCACATACGCAAGCGCGTGAATACTAGTACTCGCTATAGCAGCAGAGAAAGCCACCCGAGAGCGCAAGAGCTTACCGTGTGAAGAGATCAAGCCAACCGGCCTGCGGAGCCGCGCCGTTCACGTAGCGAATGTAGAGGAAAGCGTCGTGCCGCACGCCGTCAATCACGTAGTATTCTGTCGAGCCGCAGCATATCAGCCTCAGTTCCCAATCCAGAGCCAACACAAAATACAAAATACAACAGCCTTACCTTGTAGATAGCGCAGGTTCTGGAAGCCGTTCTTCTCGTAGAAGTGCCGCGCGCTAATGTTGTCGGCCTTGACGTGCAGGTAGACGGCCCCGCAACTCGCTTGGCGACAGGCTTGGTCGATACATTCCTGCAGTAGCGCCGACGCCAGCCCCATGCGCCGTACAGACGAGCGCGTGCCCAGCGTCAGGATGTACATGACGTGCGTGTGCTCCCAGTCGCCGGGCGCAATCAAGTCCGGGTCGTCCACTTTGCTCAGCGGCAAGGTACTGGCCGTCACGGCGCCCAATACCGCCTCAAAGCGGCACTCCGCGCCCTCGGGCGGCAATTGCACGGCCAGGCGAGCGAAGAGCGGGCCGCCCGTCTCCTTCCAGAGACCCTGCGCCGCGCCCTCGTAGAACTGCTGGTTGTAGCGGATGGGGAACCACTCCTCGTGCAGCGCGCGCACCTGCGGGATGTCGGCCGACGCCAGGTCGCGGAAGTAGATCACGCGCTCGACCGAAGCTTGTGGCGGCTCTGCAGCGTTCTGGGCGCCGTGGAGCGGCGCGTCGTCTTCGTACGCGTCTCGCGCATCCGGGTGCACGTGCAGGGATACGATCTGAGGAGCCAGGGCCGCGTTGTCGTCGTCGGGAGCCCGCATATCGGTCGCAGGTATTTCTCGCTCCGCCGCGTCGTCTGCTTCGGCTCGAAATGTCGGCTTCACCATGGTTCCAAATCCCTGGGACATGTCGCGCCCTCATTGGATCCTCTGTGCAATGATAGCCACATTGGACCTGCCATATCGAATATATTGGGGACAACAATGAAACGGATTCACCCTGGGCAACAAAAATACAGTCAGCATGTAACCTGTAGAATCGAATAAACACTATTTCTTGAAGAAGCTCGCGATGGACTTCGCCCGCTTCGCGGCCTCTGACGCGTCACGTGCGACTTGTGACGGCGCCCGCTTCTTGGCCGGCGCCTTGCGCTTCTTGCCGCCGTCTTGAGGCTGCAGCACCAACGCCAGGATCTTCTTTACGCCCGTAGTGATGCCGCACTGCTTCATCTCCTTCAGCGTCATCCAGCGCAGTTCCGCCTTGGCGTCGGAAGGCAGCGGGGCCGGTTTCGCAGCCAAGTGCAGGTGCTCCATGCCCATGTGGTGCTTCACATGCGAGAAAATGTGCGTGAGCTCTCCGAGGTCGCGCCGGGTCGCCTCGCCAGCACCAGCAAGCGCCTCTTTGCCCACGAGATGCGCCAATCTGGCGTCCATGAAGCTCCGACGCTTGGAGAACGGCGGGATCTGCTTGCCGTCGCTCATCTGCAAGCACCAGGAACACACATTTGTCAGCGTTCTCATGTACATTTGCATACGTTCGACCAGCAAGGAGATCAGTAGAGACGGCCAGCGTACCTTGGTGTGAAGGAACTCCCATTGACCTGCCAGAAGACCTCCGTCCGGGCGCTTGGCCATGAGGAACCGCCAGCCGGACTGAGGGTCTTCGGTGGAGGGTTGCTCGTTCTCTTCGCTGGCTGAGGACACGACGGACACACAGATGACCTCTTGCTTGGACTCGTTCTTCTTGGCCTTCAGCGGGTACTTGGAGGCCTGGCAGTAGACAAAATACACGGTGGAAGTTCCACGTCAATGCCTCTTTCCAACCCCAAATTGCGCCTCTCGACGAAACAACATGACGGATACGTACCTCCTTGCGAGTGGCAGCCCAGTCCTCGATCCGGGAGTCGTCGCAGATAGAGCAGCGACTTGTAGTCGACGTGGCTGCGTCATGCAACGGGTGCTGCCTGTCTTTAACTGGTGCCGTTGCTTCTTCGTACGCCAAGCACACGTTTTTCACGGGGCACTGCGAGCACTCCGGGTTCTATCGCAACGGCAGCAAACACACAACAGGTCAATGAACGGCCCCAGCACTCGCCACCCCAGTCCAACCCGTCCCAAATAATCAGGCATATACCTGCACAGTGCAAACCGTGGCTCCAAGCTCCATGAGCGCTTGGTTCAGCGCCCCGGGACGTTCACATTCGCCCACGAGATCCCCCGCCGCCTTCCAGGAGAACTTGATGAGCTGCTTGTTCTTCGGGTCGGCCCCCACCGCTCGCAGGCGAGCCACCACGCGGATGACGTTCCCGTCCACGAGCGGCTCTCGACTTCCGAATGCAATGGACGCGATGGCACCGGCCGTGTATGGGCCAATGCCCGGGATAGTCAACAGTTGCTCCACCGTGGATGGCAGCTCGCCGTTAAAGTTGGCCACCACGAACTTGGCGCCTGCGTGCAGCATGCGCGCGCGTCGGTAGTACCCAAGACCAGCCCAGAGCGCATTCACATCCTACAGCACGCATACATATCATGAGTGACAGCACCACTACAGCTTGAGGCTTGCAAGCAAAGCGTAGATTTACCTCTTCGCTGGCGTCAGCCAACGCTTGCACCGTCGGGAACTTGTCCAGCCAGCGCAAGAAGTACGACACCACCGTGTCCACGCGCGTCTGCTGCAGCATGATCTCTGACACCCACGTCTCGTACGGCTGCACCTTGCGTCGCGACGGCGTCTCTTTGGCGTCGGCTTCCTCAGCAATGGGCTTCTCTTCCTCTTCCGCAGCTTCGCTGGCTTGGAGAGGCAGTAAGAAGGCGTCCATCTTGCCCGTACCACCGGCAGGCCGCGTCTTCTTCTGGCCTGTGTGCGTGGCCGTTGTCAAGTACGGCGGTGGGTCGCCGCGCCACGGGAGCTTGCGGCGCTGGGCATCGTACCAGCGCAGCAGATCGGCGCGTGTCCCCGCCAGCTCCTTGGGCGGGAAGTCGTGACGCGCGGCCTCGTGCTGCGTCTCCCGGGGCAACTCTGGAGCTGCCGCCGCGCTGACGGGTTCTACGGACGGCTCGCTCTTGACTAGGTCCTCCATATCGGGCTGCGCGTCCTCGGGCGTCACCGCGGGGCGCTGCTTCGTCGCTCGACTTCGTGTCATTCGCGGCATCTTTCGGTGGTTCAAACGCGGATATTTGGCGGGGAGCTCCTTCCCCGCCAAAACCTGGACCGTGGCAAATCATGTACGATTCGTACACTGTCCGCCCCCATCTCGAATCAGTCGGGGACAATAGCCTCCCTGCCACAAACACCCCCAGCTCGGGCCTCTGGATCTTGGCAACTCGCGCGGATTGGCTGCAATCCCCGCGGAAAGGCCGCCTTCTCTCCATTTCTACCAATCAAACCGCGGACGATGCCGTTCAGCAGCGCCGGGAACAACGCGGCTGATGAGGGGCCGCCCATACAAAGCGCCAGTCAAGAAAGCCACCACTACGCTTCGAGAAAGCAGCTCCTAGGCGCCTCGAGGCCAAGATGCAGCGCGTGGCGATGCTCTCGCACGTGAAGGCCAGCGCGACGCCCGCGACCGGCAGCGGCCGCAGCGGTGCGCGCCGCATCCCGTGGCAGGGCGGCAAGATCTCGTCCAACAAGGCCGAGGCGCTGCAGAAGTTCTACCAGCGCAAACTGCAGGCGGGCGACCACCTCACGGCGCAGCAAGTGCAGGCCATGCAGCAGTCCCGTGCGTGCCTCTGCGGCGCTCACCTGTCTACCTGCGTCCGTCTGCGTCCGTCCACTGCGCTCACCTTTGCTCTCCGTGCCGTGTACGTCCGCAGTGGGGAGCGACCCGGACGCGCCGGGCCACCGCGTCGTGACCTCGACCCACGTACGTGTCATGAACGGCATTCCCGTCATTTCTGTCATGCGATAAGACGAGAAGGAAGGCGACTGCGCTGCTCACACGGTGGATATGCGCCTTATGCTGGCACAGAGCAACCCCAAGAAGCCCAAGGCGTCGCGCCGCGGCCACGCCAAAGTGACGGCCGCGAGCGGCCGCACCGTGCTCAAGACCGGCCGCGTGTTGGGCCCCAAGCTGCAGTCGCCACGTGTGCGACAGCAGCGGAAGAGCGACGCCAGCAGCAAGACGCAGAGCGTGCGTCAGCCGCCGCGCCCTGTGGCCACGCCCACGCCCAAGCGGCCCGCGCTCGCGCTCGAGGACAAGCTCGGCATGTCCCTGGACGCGCTGGTGGGCGGCAGCGCGAGCAAGACGAAGCGCCAGGGCGCCACGAAGCGGAGGTGAATAGGCAGCACGCTCGACTCGCCCCTGCGCACGGCCGGCCAGGGACTCGCTGAATAAATACCACACGCTCGTTGTACCGGCCTCGCTGCGGCGACAGGCAGACCGACGACGCAGACTGCAGACCGCAGACCGCAGACCAGAGATCGCAGACTTGAGACTTGAGACGACACGTCGGCAGCTTCTACGTGTGCGTCACGCCGGTGACGCGGGCGCCCAGGGCGGCCGTGAGCGCCTGCAGCAGCGTGACCGCCTCCACCAGCCGGAGCGAGCCGGCGAACTTGTCGCGCAGCGCCTGGCGCGCCACTGGGTCGGGCTCCCGCGGGATGACGCATATGTCCAGGCCGATCTTATGCGCAGCCGTGAGGCGCGACTCGAGCATCTTGACGGGCCGCAGGTGGCCCGAGAGCGCCACTTCCCCCATGAAGGCGGCGCGCGGCACGACTGGCAGGTCCAGCACGGCCGAGGCCAGAGCCACCGCCAGCGCCAAGTCGGCCGCGGGCTCGCTGAGGTGATAACCCTCGGCGACGTTCACAAAGACGCTCTGGTGCTGGAAGGACACGTTGGCGCGCTTGTCCATGACGGCGAAGAGCAGCTGCAGCTTGTCGAAGGACACGCCGACGCCCCGCACGCGCGACAAGGCGGCGCCGCTCTTGCCGTCCGTGCTAAAGTGCGTGCGGTTCGTGAGCGCCTGGATCTCCAGCGGGATCGGGCGCCGGCCTTCCATGGCGATGGTCACGGCGCAGCCGTCCAGCGACCCCTTGAGCTCGTCACCGTCGTCGCTGTCTGCGCCGGGGGAGACGAAGGCTAGTAGCGGGTTGGCCAGAGGCAGCAGGCCGCTGTCCGTCATGCTGAAGACACCCACCTCGCTCGTATTGCCGAAGCGGTTCTTCTGGCAGCGCAGGAACCGCCGCGCGCTCTGCGGGTCGCCCTCCAGCTGCACCACCGTGTCCACAATGTGCTCTAGCACCTTGGGCCCGGCGATCTCGCCGCTCTTGGTCACGTGGCCGATCAGGAGCACGGGCACTCCCTGAGACTTGGCCAGCCGAAGCAGCCGGAGCGTGCACTCCTTCACCTGGTTCACGGTGCCTGCAGGCGACGCCACGTCCTCCACGTACACGGTTTGGATAGAATCCACGACGACAGCCCCGAAGCTGCCGCTACCGCCGTCACGGCCGCTGCCGCCGGCTTCAAAGAGCTGGAAGACTGAGTCCAGGTTCGTCTCGCTGGCTACGAACAAGCCGTCGCTCACCGACCCCAGCCGCTCGGCGCGCATGCGGACTTGCAGCACGCTCTCTTCGCCCGAGACGTACAGCACGCCGCTGTCACGCAGGGCCGGTCCATTCGCCAGCATGTTCGCCATCTGCAGCGCTAGCTGTGACGACATGGAGCGGGACACGAAGAAACGGCGTGAGCAAGGGAACAAGCCGTCGCTAAAGCCACCGCAAGGCGCACGAGGGTTGCAAACCTACCGTGCTCTTCCCTACGCCGGGGTTACCCGCCACGAGCGTCAGAGATCCGGCCACCAAGCCGCCTCCAAGCACCCAGTTCTAATACAGAAGGACGCGTTAGACGTCGGCACGAGGCGAGAAGACCAACAAACCACGCTGTACTGCTCTGTAGACGTACCAGCTCGCGCTCTGGCAGCGCAATGCGCTCCGTGAAGGTATCCAGCTCCACTTCATTCATGCGCTGAGCGCGCATATCGGCCGCCTCCTTCTCAAACGGGTTCCTCCCTCCAGCGCGTTCACCTCTCGTCCAGGCCACGCTCTGCGCGGCACGTTTCGGCTTGCTCTTGCTGAACAACGCGGCGTTCGACTGCCGGTACATGGGCTCCACGCTTTCCATCCCCACGACGGCCCCCCACTCCTGGCATCCAGAGCACTGGCCCTGCCACTTGACGTAGCTTTGCCCGCAGTTGCTGCATTGGAAACTGTTCGTGGAGCTGGCAAAGCTGCGCGTCAAGCGCGCCCCCGAGCAAGCACCAGGGCCTTGCGCTCCCAGAAGAGGGAGCGCGATGTGGAGATCCCTACGGAGTGCGTTTACACGTCGCGCATGCGTCGCCGCGCCCAGGCGCCCGCGCGCGAGTCTCCAAGCCCACATGCCCGGGATCTGCTGTAGCTTCTTGTGCTTGATGTCGCTGGTGGAAGTGAAGGCGTTATACAACCCGCTGGTCCCTATAGAGGGAGGTTTCCCTTTCATCGGCGCCTTTCTTCGCTTGCGAGAGTGATGGAGCCATAGTGAAGCGAACCTGCAACCTGCTCTTAAAGGGAGAGATTCGTGACCGCGCCAGAAGGGAAGGCGGCAAGTTGCCATTTCCAACGGTGAGGCCAAGCAAGAAGCGAGCGCGCAGGCACGAGCGAGCATGAGCGCGCGCCGGAGCACGCGCCTGCGGAAGAAGCCCACGCCCGTGTACCAGGTGGAGGATCCACGCAGCAGTGCGGACGAGGCTGGCAGTGAGCAGCGCGTGGACAGCGACTCGGAGAGCAGGTAAAGCTCCGCGAACCATTCTGCTTTTCTTCCGTGCCATCAAGCGGGGTGTTGCGTCCGGCGTGGTGGACCAAGGACTTGGGTTCAAGCCTGCTGCGATGCCCGTGCTGGGTGGACGTGATGGTTGTGGACTAGCAGATACTGACATTTGTATGGCGTTGCGCTGCTCGGACTCGTGTGTGTCATGAAGCGAGGACGAGCAAGAGCAGGAAGAGGAGTTTACGCCTTCTGGCGTCAAGACACCCATCCGCAAGAAGAGCACCGGTAAGCCTCCTGCTTCGTGGTCGAGGGGCAGCAGCGCCCGGCGGTCGTTGAGATCCAAGCCCAGAAGTTTGAGGAAGCCGAGCGATCGAGGAGCCCCCAAAGCACAAGGAGGAACGGATGCCACTAGAAGAGAGGCGCAGGAGACGAACAATGGCGAGAAAAATGCCGACGAGGACGGCACGCTCTTTGGTACGCCTAGCTACATTGCGAGCCGTGACTCTGGTGTTGCTCAACCAGTTGCTGACAATGGCATCCTCCTGAACCACAGAGGCCATCAAACGAGGCAAGGCATCGCTGGAGAACTTGCTCGAAGAGTGGCGCGACCGCTTCGAAACGGAAGAAGAGCAGGCCACGCGAGAAGTCCTCAACTTCATCTTCCAGGTACAATTGACGCTCTCTACACTGTTGCATCACGCCTCAAAGAGCGCCCGCTGTTGGGCCTGCATGCTCATCCAAACGCTTTTCGTGGTTGCTGCGTTAATGAATAGGCTTGTGGAGGCACTGGCCAATGCGTTCCGGCTTCCGAGCCGCTGGATAAACTCGACATGAGCGAAATGGTGGAAGGTGTGGTGGAGGACCTCGTGAAGGCCAACGAAGAGTACCCCATCGCGTCGCGAGGGAGGGGTACGAGGAAGTTTTATCGGAACTTTGAAGAGTTCTGGACAGTTTTCGTGAAGAAGTGCTACGAGAGCGAGATCCTGTTCACGTCGCAGATCGCGAATAGCCTGATCGAGTGGCTAACTACCTTATCGAGGTAAGGTATCAGCGTGACTAAGGGCACTAGCGCAGTGCAGGGCCAGTTCTGACCGCTTTCGTGTGCGTGTGTGCATTGCAGTGCCGAAATTCGTGCGATTCGACACACGACAGCTGTGGCTATATTGGCACTGGGGAGCGCTCTTGTGGACACGGCGGCGGCCATTTCCCAGCAACTATCGATCGCTACGCGCCAGCTGAATGCAGAAATGAACTCGCCTGGACCCACAACTTCGTCGCCCGCGTCACAAAAAGGACCGAGCTCCAGGAAATTGGCGCTTCTCAAGGACAACAAGGCACTGTATGAGTCTCGGCTGCAGCAAGTGCTGTCGCTTGTGAACGAGATTTTCACGGGCGTCGTCGTGCACCGCTATCGTGACGTGATGCCTGAAATCCGTACTGCGAGCATGCATTGTCTGGGGCACTGGATCTTGGGTCTACCAGAGCAGTTCCTGAAGGACAGCTTTCTCAAGTACCTCGGGTGGCTGCTATACGACGGTGCAGCAGCCGTTCGTCTTGAGGTGGTCGAGATTCTGCGCGAGCTGTACGAGAACGAAACCTTCACGGAGAGGCTGGAGCTGTTTACCAGCCGTTTTCTACTGCGGTACTTGGAGCTCTGCAACGACGTGGACGATGCAGTGGTCGAGGAGTGCATCCACCTGCTGATTGCCGTCGACAAGCGAAGTCTTATCAGCTCTGACATCGAGCTCCAGCCCGTGGAAAAGCTCGTGTTCGATGCTGACAACGAGAACATCCGCAAAGCCGCGGCGGAGTTTGTGTGTCTCCAGTACGACGCCTTTGGTGTGGCAGTCGCCAAAACCAAAGACGCCAAACTGAAGCAGCAGCAGATGAATACCCAAGCCATCGCACTGGTGGAGTTTGCCGAGGAGTACATCCAGAACCAGGGAGTGCCGGAGTCTGCCGTGGAAACTCTTGTCGACGCCTTCTGGGGATTGGACGACTGCCGTACGTTGGATACTCCTTTGTTCTGTTGTCACGATGTGGTAAGGGCCTGTGTGCGTCTCACACGATGGACTGTTGTTGCTATTGTTGCTGGTGTAGTTATTCTGCAAGATTGGAGGCTATTAGCAAACCTGCTTCTCGTGGACAAAAGCGCCCCGGATCTCACCAGCGAGCAACAGACGATTTTGCTGCGTCTTCTTGTTGCGTCGGTAGAAAAGTTGGTCCAAGAAGACGTCGAAAAAGGAGCAAGTGCTGCAGCGAAGAAGGAAGCTGCAAGTCTGCGGGTGCGTCGAGTATTTCACTCGAGATTACCGTGTCATGACTCTCCGGGAGCTTTTGTTTCTAACGACTTTCTCGATGGTGCTGGCTTGATGACAGGAGGAAATTACGGTCGCTTTCTGCGAGGACATCCCCAGCCTCTTCATTCTGTACCAGTCGGATACCGATAAGCTGGCGCTGCTGATCCAACTGATCCCAATGCTCTCGCTGAAAAGTGAAGTCATTGGCCACCATAGCAGCCACATTGTGGATCTGCTGGAGAAGCTGAAGCACGCGTTCCTTCTTCAGTCGGACGAGGAATTGCTGACAAGCCTGGCGCTGTCGATGAAACATTTAGTACAGACGGAGCACGAGTCGTTGAAACGCGAGGC
This sequence comes from Halophytophthora polymorphica, assembly GCA_023338205.1. Classification (NCBI taxonomy): domain Eukaryota; phylum Oomycota; class Peronosporomycetes; order Peronosporales; family Peronosporaceae; genus Halophytophthora; species Halophytophthora polymorphica. Next base: position 13,641 of record JAADYJ010000218.1, on the reverse strand, counting down.
AGAGTTGATCGTGAACGAGCTCGTCCAAGAGTCGATGGACAAGACCAGCGGCTTGCTTCAGGACGACGAGGAACTATTCGACACTGTCGTCACTGGAAATGGAGCGACCCCAAATGGCAAGGGAAAGAAGAGGAAGAACCGCAAGGCGAGGGTAAAGGAGATCACGGACGTAGAGTACGCTTTGCGGATCTCTCTCTGTCGTCTCAAGTGCCTGATTCGACATTTGGATATCCGTGCGTACCTTCCGTCCGAGCTGGTGGCGGCTCGTCCTGATGATGCAGAGGATAGAACACTTGCGCGCAAGGTAAACCCGGGGAGAATGGACAAGCTCGTCGCAGCAGTTGGCAAGATGGTGCGTCGTCGGACGACCACTGTTTCCCAGCTGGACGAAGGGTTCCGCCACGCCGACACGATCAAGCACAGCCTTATGGTCATCTTCTCCGACTTGCTGTGGTTGACCACACCCGTGTTCAAGGGCATCGAGGAAAAGAAGAAGGAGGAAGCCGCGAGCAACGACGAGGGTTTGGTGACTGTATCCGGCGACACAGAGAGGGTTGCTGTCGACGCTTCTGCACGGCTTCAAGTGGAGAAGGTCTGCGAGTCTCGGTCCGTTCTTGAAAGCGCGTTGGTGTCTGTGCTGGAGATGCACATGGCGAAGAAGTCGCGGTCTACTGCGGATGATCAGCAGAAAGACGGTGGCGACGACGGCTCATCTGTGGAGATGGAGGAACTTGTGTTCGAAGATGAAGGCGTTGCAGTCTACGTGAACGAAGCGCAGCGGTTCGCATTTATGACCTTCTGCGACGCGCGTTGCTTATTCGTGGAGAAGTTCCAGAACGCGCCCCCACCGTACGATGCATTGGCATGGCTCCCCAAGGAGCTCATTTCGCTGACGCAGATGCATTTCGAGAACGCAATGGGGGACGCTGACATTGAAGAGCCGGAGGACGAAGATGACGCTGCGGAGGATAATGCCGCTGCGACTGAAAAGAAAACGGAGGCCGCGCGTGCATGGGAAGAGCAACAACGACGGAAGGCAGAGTTACTGGTTGCGCTGAGTCGAGTGTCGGTCTGCAACCCAAGCAACAAGCGGCAGGCGGCTGCAGTCCTCCAGTACTTCAATGCGAACGGCAAGCCAAGCGTGGAGGTGGTAAAGGCATTCAGCAGGCAGTTGAAGTCGGACGCCCCGGTGAGATACTTGGAGATCCAGATGACGGCGCTACGGCAACTCTTTAACACCATCCTCTTCTTGAAAGAGAATCTCGAGGCGGCAGCACCCGGAAATCCCGACGACGACGAGCCTTCTGAACAAGAGGAGCTACAGGAGAGCGTGGAGAGCACCGAGCTGGAGCTGAAGGAACTTGCAAAACGGTTCAGCAAGTCACTGGGAGTGGGGAAGATCATGCCATCGTTGCGAGCACCGTTCCTGCGGTTTGTGTGTGAAGGTGTGCGCTTTGCGCTGGAGCAGCCAGCACATTACGCGTTCTTGGAAGCCATGCGCGCCTACCTGTTTCACTTGGACCGTCGGAGTATGGCACAGCTGCACGCATACTTTATGCAGCGAATGGAAGCTCTGGACGATGTCCCGGATAACGGTGATAATTTGGATCCGATCTGGCGAGTGGTTTTCGACTTCCAGGCGTCCATTACAAGCGCTAGCACGACGAAGCGGACCCCCGGGAGCAGCATGGCATCTCCTGCTCTAAAAACCAAGCAGCGACCAGCAAGCTCCGAACCAACACCAACTCAGGCAGTTTCCATTGCGGAAGAGAACGAGCAAGACGACCGCGAAGGTCCTGAAGACCAAGCGGACACCAGCCATGCCAGGAGGGCGAGTGCAACACAGGAGGAAAATGAGTTTGAGCACAAGAACGAGGAACGCAAGGCACACCCTAGTGCTGGCCATCGGTTGTCAAACGTCTTCGAGGACCAACGCAGCAAGGTCGAGAACCGGACTGGTGAGGATGCTTCTGACTCGCCCAACTTGACACCTCCCCGAAAGCGACATCGGCGTCAGCGCGGCTCGGAAGAGGCCGCATCCAAACCAAGCACCACCAGAAAACAGGTGAATCTGGCTGGAGCACGCGATGCTAAAGGGAAGGACGCTGATGGAGTCGAGCTACTAGGGGTAGTGACCGAGAAGACAGCGATTCGCGTTATTGACGGAGGTGAAGTGTCGGATGGAACTGGAAAAGATTCACGACACAAGAGCGCTCGTAGTGACGTGGACGAGGACGAGATTGACTCACGGAGAGCGCGGCGGAAGCGCCGACGCCAGGCTTGAGCTCACCAGCGATACAATTCCATCCTATCAAGCTATTCAGTGCGCAGCTACTTATGCCTCTCACGCAAAGTAGCCTGGACGCGTGCACCATAACCGAGGATACCTGACGGCCAATCATGCCTCCAAGATGAAGAGAGCTTTTTATTTTTCATGCAGCCTTGATGACGCTGGAACTGAATGAGCGTCGTGCGGGTTGCTGGGTGGTGCGAATCTTGAAGAACTGGGCGCATTCCAGAGTGAGTTGGCAAGGTACTGTTCAACAGCTTCTCATCCTGAGGGGCTATGATGCGGAGTGGGCCACGTGCTTGGTGGCCTTGCCCATCTCGACGCTGCGCGTGCGGGCGGCAAAGTTGAGCGTGCAGAAAGACTCTTCGCTGTTGTAGTCGACGGGGCTGGCGCAAGCCACCATGAGCGTCTTGGAGTCTCCACCCAGCGCGTCCTGCAGCAGGTACGTGAGCGAGGAGTTGCGGTACGGTACGTGTTTGGCCTTGCCAGCCCGCGCCGCGATGACGTCTCCGAGCGCGGAGAGTGACTTGTTGATGTTCTGCGCCTCTTTCAGACGCTGGCCTTCGGCGCCCGTCTTGGAAAGTCGCTCGGAACCCGCGAGATCAACAAGGAAGAGTTTCCCGCTGGCCACGGTGCCTGTGACGATGTTGAGGCTCTTGAGTTGGATGGACAAAATGGAGTGACTGCGACTACTGTGCTCGTTCATGTCGGTGGCGTGCGTGCTGCGGTTCTTGTCGCCACGCTTGATGAGCTCGAAGACCTCGTCCAGCGACGTCACCGGTACAACCGTGAGCCCCGGCACGAAGTTACCCGTGGGGCCCTGGCGAACTTGTAGGTTGGTGCTGGCAGCGTCCTGAGCCAGCAAGTCGCGGATCTGTTCGTTGTAGATCTCCATGACGCTGACGGTAAGTTCGTCCTGATATTCTTTAGCGCGGTGTGACTTGCGCTCAAAGAGCTCCTGCAGCGAGCGGGTGTTGATGCCTGGGTTGTCATTAGGTCCCGCCATTGTGAACGTCTTACCCGAGCCGGTCTGACCGTAGGCGAAGATGCAGACGCTGTAGCCGTCCAAGATGCTCGTGACGAGCGGCTTCACCTCGTGGAAAACCGCGTCCTGGGTCGAGTTCATGTCGAAGACGCGATCGAACTCCCAGTTCTTCGTCTTTCCCTTGTCTCCCATGAGCGTAATCTCCTCGGACGTCGGGAACTTACACACCGTTTTGCTACCCTGCGCAGTCTCCGACTTGGACACGGGCCGCACACGACAAAGCACGCGGATGTTGCCGCGCAGCTCCTGCACGAGGTTAAAGAGCCGCTTGCGCTCCTTCATCTCGCGCTTGTAGTTGTCCACGACGCCGGCCATGGCGTCCGACTGCGTCTGCAGGCGCTGGACCAACTTCTCCGCCACCTGCTTCGCCATCGCCGGGAACTGCTGGTGCTGCGCCGCTACCTGCGCCTTCACCGCCATCAGGTCCGTCCGCTGAGCGTGCAACTGTGTCTTGAGCGCCGCGACCGCCGCTTGCTTGCGTTGGTGGCCCTTGGAAGCCACCTCCAGCTTCCGCTTGAGCTCCAAAATGGCCTTCTTGGCCTGCTCCTTGATCTTGTTGAGCTCACCTTCGGCCGTGGCTTTCAGTTTGGCGTACCGCTCGTCCGCGGTCTTCAGCTTGGCAAGCTGTTCGGCCGTCTGCTGCTCTAGCTGCGACTGCTTCTCAACAATACGCAACTCCAATTCACGGACTTGCGCCTACAACTCCAAGAAGGCCGTCAGTATGGAGTAAACAGTCGCGACGACAAGCGAGGGCAGTGCCAAGACCAAGGGGATGGCGGCTACGAGCACGGGGAGGCTGCGCACCTGTAACTTGGCTTCAAGGTCGGAGTTCTCCTGAGTACTGGTGGCCGAGCGCTTGGCCGCTTCTGATGCTGAGGCCGCACGGTCCTTGGACGCGGCCGCAAGTTCCTTCTCCAGCCGTTCGATCTGCGAAGAAGACGAAGAAGGCCACAAGATCAGACTCGAGAGGTGGTGCTGAGCAAGAGACCAAGGCACGTGAAGACCACACGAGGTCAAAACGAGTGACTTGACTGCGTACCGTCTTCTGCGCGGTTTGGTGCGACGTTGCTGCAGCAGAGAGCTACAAGGAATGGCAGTGACCGAAGCGTGATGCACGTGACGACAAGCGCAGACCCCGACACCACACGGCGTTGATATCCATTTGCAAGGAGATGGAGTCAAAACCCTTGCTCGTCTCCACAAACGACCGAACGAGGCTTGCCAAGGATGAAACAACCGAGTGGGAGCAGACCGCACCTTCTTCTGGAGCTTCTGAAGCTCGTCAGAGTTTGCAGGAGCAGCAGCAGTCGTAGTGGGGGCCTCGGGAGCCGGCGGTGGAGCTGATGGGGGAACGGCAGCAGAGCGCAATCCAGCTAGCTGCTGCTGCGCGGCTTTCAATTGACGCGCAAGCTGGAGCTTCTCCGCTTCCAGAGTGTCGAAGGCCATCTTGCTCACAGTGTTGCCGGTCGGGTGCACCATCGCCGCCGGATTGGCGTCGCCAGCAGGAGCTTTGGCTGCCGCCTTGAGTGTGCTGTTCTCCTCGACCAAGCGCTCGATCTCCGTCTTGAGCGCGCCGATCTCTGCCTCAGCTTCCGATTCCACCGAAGACCGACCGGACGAAGACCCAGTAGCCTCTTTCGGCGGGCTATAGGCCTCGAAGGCCACCCCGGCAGCGTCCAGCTTCCGCTCTAGCTCCCGGATGACACCGGCCATGTCGTCCACAAGCGCCTGCTTCTGCTGCACCTTGGTGTTCATCGTGGCCTTGAGAATGGCCGTCTGCGACTTGCTGAGCAGCTGCAGTTTGTTGAGCGACTCTTGTGCCTTCTGCTCCTGGCTGCGCGCTTGTTGGAGGTCACGACGCAGCTCCTCGATGTGCTTGCGACCCTCGGCGTCTCCATTTCCAGCGAGATTGCCTCCACGCGCAGAGCGGGAGCCGCGACTACCCCCGTTCATGTCTTCAAGCCCAACCGCCTCGTCGTCCGAGAGCCCGAGCTCGTCCTGCCACTGCTTCCGACGCAACGCATTCTCGTAGCGCTCATCTTCGTCGCCGCCGTCGTCGTGACGACTGCGGAGCTGCGTGCGCTGCGCAAGACGCGGGTCATACGTCGCCGGACGAGAGAAAGCCACGCTGCTTGGCCGCACCGCACGATCGCGCGGTCGGTTGTACTCGCGGTCTCGCTCCCAGTCACGATCACGATCACGATCACGATCACGATCACGATCACGATCACGATCACGATCGCGGGGACGGTCCCGACGGTCGCGGTCTCGGTCTCGATCGCGGTCTCCTCGTTTGTTGTCGCGGTCACGATCTCTGTCTCGGTCGCGGTCGTGATCTCTGTCTCTGTCTCTGTCGCGGTCTTTGTCGCGAGGGCGGTCGCGGTCGCGGTTGCTGCTCCGAGTGCTGCTGCGGTTGCTGCTTCGACTGCTGTTGCTGCTACTGCGCGGCTCTCGAGTGCGCTCACTGTCACGGTCGCGGTCCCGGGAACGCACGCGGTCTTCGTCGTGGTCTCGCTCGTACTCGCTGTGGCGACTACGGCGGTCGCGGTCGCGCTCCCGCTCGCGCTCGACCTCCATGCGGATACAATGGATCGGTGTGGCTGCGTTCTCTCAAGGCGCGCTTGGGTGCTGCCTCACAGCTGCGGCGTTGGAGAAGAAACTCCTGCTTTGGCAGCGACAACTCGAGAGGAGACCCCGTGCATAGCGTCCGGTCGGAGAGAACCTACCGTGGTTTCGCGTCTATTTCGGAGGAGGCACAAGCCAAGACGAGACGCAGCGAGGTGCTGGAGACCGCTGCAAAACGGCCGGCAGCTACCACTCGAGCACAAGGAAGCAGCAGCGGCGTGGTAAGTACGTTCGTCTATGTATAAAGGAAGCGAGAGAAGCCGCTACTAACGGAGCCGTTGTCTAGAATCGCGACTGTGGCGACTGTCGCCACAGTCGCGATTGCAGGATCGCAGACATTGCACCAAGACGCCCAAGAAGATCCAACCGAGCAACTCCAACACGGCGATGGCCACCGACTAGATCGACTCGACCGGTGCTGCGAGGCGAGAGCTCACGAGAAATGGATGTGGCTGGCGTTGAACCGCTCCAGCAGACTGTAGACCCCACGCCACGGAGCAGAAAGCGGAGCAAGACACAAACATACAAGTGAGCAAAGAGCCCAGAAGCGCCAGCTGAGAGGGAGGCACAGCGTCCAGGGCGGTGCACGCACAGCAAGAAGTCGTCCTGGTCCATTTTGGCGCCGCGCTTGGAGCCAAAGTCCTCCACCTGGAGCACTTCCTCCACCTTGGCCTTCATGTTGAGGTCGGCGTCGGGGAGCTGCAGGCATCAGGATGAACGACAAGTCCCAGAAACAGCTCAGGACACTGGACGAGAGGGCACAGGCGCCGACGGGTGGGGCAGAGCGCGACGCACCTCGTTGTTGAGCGAGCAGTACGTCTTGTAGTTCTCCGTGAGGATCTTGAGCACCGACTTGGTCACGAAGCACGAGTGCAGCGTCTTGTTCTTGCGGTTGAAGATGATCTTGACCATGCCGTCCCATTCCTGTAGACACCCAAGCCCCCATCAAGCACAAGAAAACGCACAAGCGCGAGGAGGACAAGCCGCTTAGCAGTTGCAAGCGGGACGGGAACCGGTCAAGCAGACAAGGACGCAGGACGCAGGACGCACCGTAAAGTTGACGGGCGGCGGCGGGTTGCGCGGCTCAATGCGCACGACGCGCGACTCGACCTTGGGCGGCGGCCGGAAGTTGTTGCGGCCCACCTTGAGCAGTTGGTCCACCTTGGCCAGGAGCTGCGTGTTCACCGACAGGCGGCAGTAGAGCTCGTCACCAGGTCTACGTCACGCACGAGCAGCAAGACGGGTGAGTTGGTGCGGTGGTGGCGTCGTGCAGCCTGCAAATGGCTACATTGCGAGGAGCTCAAGGCGGCGAGCATGAGACGGGGAGACGTACTTGGCGCTGAGGCGCTTGGCGAACTCCTCCTGGAACATGACGACGGCGCAGCGGAACATGGGGCGGTGCGCCAGCAGCTTGAAGACAAAGGGCGAGGAGATCTGGTACGGCAGGTTGGCCACGCACACGTCGAAGAAGGGCAGCTGCACGCGCATGACGTCGCCGTGGATGATCTGCAGGTGGCGCGCATGCTCCGTGTTCTGCATGCGCTTCTGCAGCTCGGCCACCATGCGCGGGTCGAACTCCACGGCCACCACGCGCTTGGCCTGCTCCAGCAGCTTGACCGTCAGGTTGCCCGTGCCCGGACCCACCTCCAGACACACGTCGGTGCCGCGGATGGCCGCCTTGGCCACGATCTGCGTCACGATCATGGGGTTCTTGAGGAAATGCTGGCCCAGGTTGGTGTTGGGCGTGGCCAGCGTGCGGCCCAGCGCGTTCTGCGCCGCGGCCGCCGTGCCCACGTTGCGCGAGCGCTTCTTCTTGTCCTTGGGCATGCTGGCGGAGGATCTGGGCGGCGCGGACGGCGCGGAGAAGACGGGCTTGGCGCGGAGGAAGGTTGCAAGACAGGCAAGGTGCTGGCGGTCAATGACGTCGCGATGGCCACCAGCAGGAAGCGGCCGAAACGTCGTGGGCGGGGAACATTTCGGTTGGTAGATGTAACTTACCGTTACATTACTATCATTCGCTTTTAGTGCGGGTGCCGTTATGGGTATTAGAACGGAGATGCGGATATATGATGGAGGAGAAAGGTAAGTTACAAGTAAACTACAGCGCGGGTGGCCACCAACCAAGCCCAGCCCTGACGCCCTCCCTGTACAAGGACGAGCAGTGCGGCCAGAATCTCTCTGTATACGAATGGGGCTCGACACCTCTCTCCAAAAGCACGGATGCTCTTGTATGGGGAGATTTCGTTGATGACGCCGCGGAAGCTGCTCCCGCGCGACAATTGGGCCGCCGCCAGGTCGCCCACCATTTTCCACCAATCAAAGCGAAGTGTCGCGCTGACGCCGCCGTGTAACGCCGCACCTCGCCGAAGGGATCAGCCAGCACCTCGTTACAAGCGTTTGTTTAAAGAATTACAGCACATGCTATTTGACAGGTTACATACGCTGACGGTCCTTCCACACATGTGACCAATGAACTTTGGGGCGCGGTAAGCACGTTTATCACAATAAACGGGGTATCACTTAGAACCCCCACCTGGCCCGGAGACTTTGAAGTTGCCCTGCTTTGGCTGGCGCCTGGCCGAGAAGGATCTTCCCAGTTTGAGAAACGCGAGAAGCAGCAGAACCAGAGCGAAGAAGGCGCTGGTCGCGGCTGTACATGGCCCGGAGGAAGCGCAAGCAGTCCCCAGCACCGGAGCGCAGTCCCCACACAACCGCAAACGAAGACAGCCCCGCAGCCCCCGCCCTCGCTCCAGGCCCGGCACCAGCTCCCGCTGTAGCGCCGGAAGAGAAGGTGAAGTCGGCGACCCCGCCCGCTCCTGCTCGTGAAGAGAAGACCGAGGAGACCTCGACCTCGACCGCGCCAGCTCCCGCTCCAGTGGAGAAGCCCCAGAAGAAGCCCGCGCCGCCGCCGTCCACGAAGCCGAGCGCTGCTGTCACGATGGCCGACGCGAGGAATGGCACGCTGCACGTCAAGGTGCTGAGTGCGCGCAACTTGCCCACGATGGACTTTGGCAAGCGCCAGGACCCGTTCGGTACGTTCCGCCTCGCCCCCCACCGGGACCTTGCGTTGCATACGACGACTAGGGACAATAGCGCGCTGACTGGGTGTTGGGTGGCGACGACTTTGTGACTTGCAGTGCTGGTGCAGCTCGAAGACTCCAACCCCAAGGCGTGGGGTACGACGGACCCGGCCTTCCAGGGCGGCACCAAGCCGGAGTGGCCTGAAGGCTCGAACAACGAGCTGGAGCTCTACTACGACGCCAGTCTGCACGAGAAGGCGGCCACGCTGACCGTGGAGGTGTATGCGGACGAGTCGGGCGAGGAGCTCATCGGCACGGGCCAAGTGAACGTGGCCACCATCGCGCAAATGCAGACGAAGACGCCGGCGGAGTACACTGTGCGCCTGAAAGAAGGTCTGCGCGGCTCGGCCAACCGAGGCGAAGTGCTGCTGCACGTGTGGTTCGGTCCGCCCGTGCGCAAGGCGTTCCGTGCCGCCGGCCGTGCCTCCAAGCTGCTGGACGCGCGTGATTCCTTCGTGAGCACGGTGCAGGCGCTGTTGGCGACGTCGTTCGGCGCCGTGTCGGGCTACTGTGCGCTGCCCACGGACTGGGCCAAGAAGCACCGCAAGCTGAGCGTGGCTCTGGCCGCGGTGCTGGGCATCACGGGTGCTGGCGCCTTGGCCATGTTCCTCGCGGTGGCGGTGCCCACGGCCGTGGTGGCCTTCTTTACGTTCCCGTTCTGGATCCTGCCCTTCCTGGCCACGGCCGTCTTCACGGCGCCCGTGTGGGTCCCCATCCTGCTGCTGGTGGGGCTCTTCTTGCTCTTCGTGGCCACGTTCGTCTTTGGGCTGGGCGTCACGTCGCGCCCCGTGCGTCGCAAAGGCGCCTTGCTCTCCAGCAAGATCAAGCACTCGGAAGTGGGCAAGCGCGTCGTCTACGAGAAGACGGAGTGACGGGGGGCTGGACGCGAGCGGGAGCCGTCCGTCGCACTGCCCACCGCGTCAAGGCCGCTGCCTAGTGTGTGCTGCATGTGAACGCGTCGCTAGCAATAGCAGAACGCGCGCCAAACAAGCGGGAAAGTGAGTGGATTCCACTGAAGTGTTCATGCTGTTCTTGGGAATCCTCAGGTCACACGCACATGGAAGGCGCCACGACGCCGCTTCCTTCTAAACGGACGAGCGCTCGTCGCTGCCGTCGCCTGCTGCTCTGCTGCTCTGCCTCTATAACTTATCCGTGCTGGCTAGATACTGCCCCTCTCAAAATAATAAACGACCGGCCGGCCGGCTCACGACGGGCTCGTAGTCCTGACGCTGGTCTCTTGGGTTTGTTGCTTCTTGATGCTTTTTTCTTTCTTCTCTGGGCTTGGGATGCAATGCGCTTGCTTCTCGTCTTGTTTCTTGGTGGTGGGGGCACGCAGCCCCTCGTCTTGCTTCCTTTTTCGTTGGTCGGTTTCTTGTCATGGAGGCGGCAGGAGAGTGCGCGTGACAGCGTCAACGTCAGCGTCGGCTTCAGGCGTCTAGTACGAGGCGTACGTGGGCGCGCGGCCCTTGCGGCCACTCGAGTGCTCGAACGCCACCGAGTCTTGCTCCCGAGCGCACGAGCTGGGCGACACTAGGGGACTGCGAGCCATGGGACGCCCGCTGACCGGCTCGAGCGCGCTCAGCTTCTCGTACTCCGTGAGCACGTGCTCCAGCTGCGTCTGCCGCACGCTCACTTGCTCCTCCAGGTGCATCACCTGCTTCTCCTTGGCCTCCAGGAACTCGATGAGGTCGTGCATCTTGGCCTGCTTCTGCTTGAGCGACGCCACGAGCCGGTCGTTCTCCGTCTGCAGCCGCCCAGTGTTCACCTTGGACTCGCACAGCCGCGTCGACAACGCCTTGGCCTTCGTCTTGAGCTGCATCGACTCGCGCGTCTTCTTGGACACGCGCTTCTCCAGCCCACTCACCTCGCGCTCCATGGCCCCCAAGGCGGCCTTGAGCTCGTCCACGAGCTGCTGCTTGGACGCCACGCTCTTGAACAGGAACATGTCCATGTCCAGGTGCAGGTCCCCCGCCTCAGCTTCCAGCCGCTCCGCCACCTGCTTGGCCACTTCGTCCACCAGCTTCTGCTTCGTGGACAGCTGCATGTGGAGTCGGCAGATCTCGCGGTCCTTCTCCATCACCGTGTTCTTGAGCTTCGTCACCTCCGATACGATCTTCTCGTCACTCTCCTGCGTCTCAGCACCGCCCATGCGCCCCATCAGCTGGGCAATCTCCACGTCCTTCTCCAGGATCTCCTGTTGAAGACTAGACACCTGCCTCGACTTGGCATCCAGCTCCATCTGGAACGCCGCCTCCGCCTCGCGACGACAGCCTTCCTGGACGTGAGCGTCCTCCAGACTCGCCTGGAGTCTCGCCTCCATCTCCGCCACAGTGCGGGAGTCTTTACGGCAGGCCTCGTCCGTCGACGGCTTCATATACTGCGCATGCTGCGACTGGATCTGCAGGTTCTCCCGCACCAGTTGGTCCACCTGAGCACGCAGTTCATCAATGAACCGCGCGTCGTCCCGGCCCCGCCGCTCCTTGAGGCGGTACTCCACCAACTTGGCCACACGCGCCTGGTTCGTCGAGTCCAACAGCCACTTGAAGTTCTCGTTGTGCTCCATGATACTGTACAGCACCTTCATCACGGCTTCCGTGGAGCTCACGGCCGAAGGCGAGGCCGGTTCGCTCTCACCCGACGAGTAATAGCTCTCACTGCCACCTGACGACAGCTCCATCATCCGTAGACATGCGTCGGACGAACGCAGCGCCGACTGGGCGTGGATCTCGGCTTGGGACGACCGCGACAGCTGCCGTGCCTCCTCCGCCTCGTCCGCAATACTGTGGAAGACCATGTTCTCGTCGCAGCTGTCGTCGTCCGAAGACGCCCAGTCCGCTGACTCGAACGACTGCGTGCGGTCCGACGCCGAGCGCGCGTAGCGCCGCATCGTCTCCGACGACACAGAGTACTCGTCGTACATGCCGTCGTAGCCCAGCGACGCCGTGGACGCCAGCGACATGGACAGATCCACAGTCGACGCCGGCGACACCGAGCGGTCCAGAGACTGGAACGGCGAGTCGGTCACAGACGCCTTCACAGCTCGAGGAGTCTGTAACTGAGGCGACACTGAGCGCCGTCCACGGCCGTATGGGTACGTCTTGACCGGCTTGACCAGCACGGACGCCTCGGTCGCCCCCACCGCCACGCCCACGGTCGTCGGCGTCGTCGGGCGCATGTACACGAGCGGGTTCTCCTCGTCGTTCTGCGGCGCCGTCGCCGCCTTACAGCCTTGCAGCGACGAGATCCACTCGTCCATCGACTCGCGCTGTTTGGGCTTCTGTTGGCGCTCGATGCTCGGGAACAGGCAAGACGCCGACAGCGTGTGGCCGTGGCTGTAGCCGTGCGCGTCGGGCGTGGCCGTCTTGGCGTCGCCATCCAGCGACAGCTTCCGCCGCTTGGCCACGCCCTCGGCAGCCTTGCTTTCCCCCGCGAGCACCAGCTCCTTGAGCTTCTTGGCCGTCTTGTTCTGCACGGGCGAGAGGCCCAGCTTCTTCTTCTCCAGCCGCTCCATCTTGCGCTGCTGCTTGCGCTGGCGCGCGATGGCGCGGCCGCGGGTCTCCAGCATGTCCACGAGCTCGCCGTCCTTGAGCACGTTCTCGTCGCGCTCGCAGGCGCCGCTCAGCGCGCGCACCAGCCGCGCTAGCTGCGCGCGCTTCGCTTCCTTGCCCGCCTCCGTCATGCTCGCCACAGCGCTCAACCCGGAAACTGCGGCGTCGTGGGCGCTCACTGCCGAGTGTGCACGTCGAGTCGGACACGCCCAACAGTCCGGCGCGAACTGTGCGGCGGGCGCGTCAGCCTCGAGCGCGAGCCGAGCCGGCGGCCGGGCGCTGCCTGCCTCTGCGCCGCCTCTGCGCTTCCTGGCGTCTCCTCCGCCTTCCTCGCCGAGGCAGGACGCGGCCGACCAGAAGCCGCAATGGAGCAGACGTCCGCTCCTCTGCGTGTCTTCTGCCTGGCTCGCGGTCTTTCTCGGACTGACCCGCGTCCTGCGCGGCGCCGACTGGCCGGGAAGGGTCTCTTTAGTGCTACGTGTAGCTCCTGGCGCGTTGGCTATAACGTTGCGAAGGCTGTGCCATCGTATTCATGTTGCAACCCAACTTGAGGTATAAGCGTCGTGATGAATTGTTCCCTGCGTACAGTCGTGCGTTCAATAGATGTTGAAGGCTACTGTGTAGGGAGGTACAGCTGCCTGGCCAGAAAGCAGCAGCAGCCCATACTGGACCCAAGAGAAGCCGCGCCCCATCAAGCCATCCATCCTGTCCCACGCGGATGGGCCCGCCTTCTGTCACAACCGCACGCCGTCCTGGTCCAGGGCGCCCGAAGGGGCAAAACGAGGCAAAAACGAGGAAAACGAGGCCGCGCGCTGGACGAAAAGCCGCGTTTCGTGTGGCACCGAAGATCGTTGGCTCTGTTTTAGGACGCGGCTCGTGGGGTCGCCGGTGGTTGCGGCCAGAGAATTAGGTCCCGCGGGCTGGGTTTTGGGTGCAGACCCGGGTCCACGTTCTAGCTGCGAAAGAATGGTGGCAGTAGCTCAACTGCATACGTATAGTACGGATAGCTTTGGAGGCTGTACGGGTGCATTGGCTTTCGTTTGCGGAATTGCT